>JAULKM010173209.1:0-15533 GCA_032355605.1 Rubia tinctorum | reverse complement strand
AATTTCATCGAAGTTAATTTTGGTCTATATATCCCGGCTCATCTATGGGAAGTTAAAATTTTGAAATGTAAATTGTAAAATTTGTTGAAGAACACAAAATTATGAAAGAGGAATGGAATATACTTACAAGAATGTTTTCCCATGCTTCTTTCTTAATGTGTTCCAGGACAGCTTTCCAATTATACCATGTCCCGAAGCGGATTCGTCGTCGGAAAGCGTAGCCACAATAATCTGGACCATCGGGTTTCTTTTACCATGTAGGGGTTTCTTTTACTTTGCTAGTAAGACCGACTTACACGTGGCTGTACCTCTATGGTTGCAATACTCCTTAATCTCGAACTTGTCCAAATTCTCCCCGTTGTCCTCGGTCGAATTAAGTTCATTGTCATCCTCCGACTTTTTTTAGGTAGATGCATCATTCACAACATCGTTATTGGCGTCCTGATTTTCATATTCTTAAATTGGTGGATCACATTTTTTCACAACTTCATTAGTATGAACTACGTTCCTTAGAACCAGTTGTTTTTTCGCCTTCCCCATTCAATGTAATAATACCCTTTCATGATTGAAACAATTTAAGGAATCAGTGGTGGGCAAGTCCAAAATTTGCCAAAAATGAAATAAAGCAAATAACACACTTATACAGGTCACGGCGCAAATGCAACATGTGGGAGCAGATTGTAACAGTTGATTGCCGATTTCCTTTAAGGAAGGTATGTTGTAGTAGTACAGAGGCACGTTGCGAATGGTTATTCACACTGGAACTATCGGCGATTCTGAATTTGGCTTGAAATCTGGAGTCCATTTAAGCACTCTCATAGTTGTTCCATTGAATGACCAAATAGCCTTTATCCAGCATCTTTGATAATCTCCCTTCTCTTGAAAGCGGATGAGTATGTTCCTATGATCTATAGCCCCAAGTTGGTATTTTCCGGTGAATCCAATTATCTTGAATTCCGCTTCAATTTTCTCCATTACCAGTGTTCCTTTAGGAAAGTTACAGATGAGGGCGTTGGAGTAGTGACCGGCAAGAAGTTGAATTTGGTCCAGTGAGTAAAGAACTGATAGTTCCCCTTTGAATTGGGTTGTGGGAGTGAGGTTCGGAACCGACGGTAAGCTTGTAGCAAATGGGGGATTTTTTTTATTGTAGATCTTGTGCAAAAGATCTGGGTGTTTGAGCCACCATGGTGAAGGAGCTGGTGATGTACTCAGTAGAAGAAGGGTGGAGGTGCGAAGAAGGTGAAAGGTGAGAAATGATCGGAGATAAAAACTGTAGAAAAGCCGTTGAGAAAAAGTTACAATGGAGAGCTAGTTGCAATTGGACAATTAACCATTTCCGATATCCATGCAAGAATCGATTCTCAATCCATTCTACCTAAATGTGATATTAAAAAAATAACCCATAATTCAATATTCACATATCATAAAATGAACACAATCCATTTCCTATGACTACAAAGATAACCATGTTCTTGGAAGATATACATGTACCATCTACCAATATAATAAAGAAAACCATGTTCACACACCCACATTTATAAGTAGAACTAAACTCTCCCCATGCATGCATTAATGGTTGCAACCACTGCTATTTTAATGAAATTAACAAAAATAAAGAAAAACTTACATTCATGGGTCTTCATGGCTTGGGATGAAGCTCACTTTCCACAAAAAACCTCCATCAATGAGTAGAAAGGAGAGTTAAAAAATCAGATTTTATTTTCGTCGTGGTAGTTGAGAGCACATATGGTAACATTTAGCACCGGTTTTTATGAATAGTGTCAGCAAAACCGGTGCCATTTTTTCTCCAGTACCGGTTTCAAAACCGCTGCCCTAAAAACCTGTTCCATTTTCAAATTAATTTGAGATTCGACACCGATCATCTTAAAAACCGGTGCTAGGTTTTACACCTGTTAATCTTAGCACCGGTGTCTTCAAAACTGGTGATAATTTAACACCAGTTTTCCCAATTTGGTAATGATTTTCAAAAAACTGGTGCAATTCCAGCACCAGTTTTTTTAAATAGTGCTACATTGGGAAAAACCGGTGCTAGGTTTAACACCGATTTCTCTTTGCATCGGTTTATTCAAAACTGGTGACACTATAACACCGGTTTTTCCTCATGTAGCACCAATTTTCAAAAAACGGGTGCAATTTTAGCACCAATTTTCTCTTGGGAATACTAGTTCTACAAAAGGAAAAACTAGTGCAAATTAAAATTTGGCACTGATTTTAAAAATCGGTGCCAAAAACTGGTGCTAGGGGGGTCTGTGGTAGTGACAATTATAATTAGTTGTCACCCCTAATTACAACCTAACATCAATCAACAATAATCACCTCGAGAAAACAACAAAGTCTTCAATGTTTGGCCAAAAACCTAGAAAACAATCATTTCACAATCCTCAACTAGTTGATCATCCTAGTATAAATCATGCATTAATCACACAATAAAGCACAAAACATACTTGATAATCAAAGAACAAAATAGGATAAACCAAATCTCACAAATTCATATTAAAATTGCTTACCAATTTTACTCCCAAGAGTATGTTTAGCCTAGATAACTAAAACGCATAACAAGGGATGAAATCCCATGGTTAATATGCAATAAAGTAAGAAGATTTAATGAAAACTAGGTTTTTCAAGAATAACAAGTCGGGCATATGAATACGGGATAAGATAGAAGTCATTTATAGTCTAAGTGGTCAAGATTTGGCCAAGAAAAGTTTTAAAATAGCATACGGGAGCGGGTACTCGCTAAGCCTCCTGCTCACGGCCGTGCACCTCACTGTACGGGCCCCACGATTTTCATTTGAGGGGTGTAACTCCCATTTTTTGGGATCCGCGACTAAGGGCATGGGCGCTACCCGACATTTTCACCCAGCCGGTCGATCAGCGAGTCTTCTTTCTTCAATTTTGGATCTTTTCTTCTACCAAATCGTACTGGCCTTCACTTCTAAGCTCTTTCTTCTTTCTGAATCTTTATTTTTGAATCTTTCATCATGAGAATGATCATGAAGGGCATTCCAAAAACTCCTTAAAATAGAGACTTAAGATATAACTTCTAAATCATCTTCCTAATATTCTTATTAACAAAGTATATGTTATACTTACATAAAACCCTAATATATTACACATGTGAGTTTCAAATATGCTAAAAAGAGATGAGCACATCATTCATAAAGACACAATTCCATTAAACTTAAAATAGGTTACAAAAAGAATGACTTAGATATGAAAACCGAAAATGGTCATCTAAACCCCATATGATGTAAACCTACCTAATCTAGCAACATTCCAACAAAATGATAACAAAAGAGATGTTGAATACTTTGGAAAATACATGTATTTGATGTCTCATCATCCTCTTTGAAAACAACTTGGAACACCTTTTGGATTTGCAAGATGCCAAATGGAAACAAAGATCAAAGAAACATTGGATTCAAGAAGGATACATGATTAAAAAGTTCTTCAATTCGTGAATAATAAGAAAAAAAGGAATACCATATACAAGCTGAAGGATGATGAAGGGGCTTGGCGCTTAGATTATAAAGAAATGGAAGCTTTAATGTTACGGCATTTTTCAGAGGTCTTTACTTCATTGGAGCCACAGAGAGACCTTATTCTCCAAGTAATACTTTGATTCAACCATCAATAACAGATCAAATGAATGCGTCTCTTACAAGATCCTAAGTAGCTTAGGTGGTTTTAAATTCACTAAAGCAAATGCCGCCAAACAAAGCACCAGGCCCGAAAATGATGCCTCTATATTTTTACCAACCCTAATGGGAAATCCTGCGGTAGAAATTTACATCGCCAGTTCTACAGTTTCTCAATTGTGGAGATCATGTGAATAATTTAAATGAGACAAGAGTGGTCATAATCCCAAAAATCCAAAAACCGATAGAGATTACAATAGAGTTCCATTAGTCTGTGCAATGTTATATACAAAATATCTTTAAATGCATATCTAATAGACTGCAAAGCATTATGTATAGGATCATTTCTGAATCTCAAAGCAATTTTGTGCCTAGGCGTCTTATCTCTGACAATATTCTTATAGCACATGAGACTCATCATTTTATAATAGAACAAAAGAATGGGAAAAAGAGGTTATATGTCGATAAAGTTGGACATGAGTAAAGCATTTGATAGACTGGTATGACCTTTCTTATTAGAGACATTAAGATCTATGGGTTTTAATGAGCAGTTCATCAGGCTTATGGAGCAATTCATATCATCAGTTAGGTTCTCCTTTATGCTTAATTGGTTACATTCGGTAATCTTACTCCATTCAAAGGTATCATACATGGAGATCCTCTATCACCTTATCTATTTATTATCTTCGGGGAAGTCCTGTCCCAAATGCTCTAGGTTGGCTTAAGAAGAAAATTGATACCAGGAAAATTACAAAGTCAGTTCCTACACTGTCTCATTTACTTTTTCCAATGACAACATATTATTCGGCGAAGCATCCCATAGGGAGTCAGCTCAGCTAAAACATATCTTGCAAGGTTATGAGAAAGTGTCAAGCTAAAAAGTGAATTATGATAAATAATCAATATCGTTCAGCCCAAACATACAAGAAGAAATCAGAGAAAACATGCTCTCTATTATGGATACGATGGAGTCGAGAGCATATGATAAATATCTGGGTTTCCCAACTATCTTTGGTAGATTAAAATACGCCTTTCTTAAATTAATCAAAACAAAAGTGTGGATAAAAACAGAGTTGGGAGCATAAGTAGCTGTCAAAAAGAGGAAAAACGATTCTCATCAAGGAAGCTTTACAATCCATGTCTACATATACTATGTCTTTCTTTGAACAACTAGATACTCTAATAAATTATATACAAAAGCTTTATGCAAAATACTGGTGGGGTAGCTCAAATTTGAAAAATAAAATCCACAAAGAAAAGTGGATACATATTTGCATACTGATCTGCACTCTGCGAGGTTGTTAAAAACTTTTAACCTTTTGGGAGATGGAATTTTAACCCACGGAGCACATTGGAATCAAAGATGGAATTTATAATGTTTCTCCCGTTCTTACTACTAAATTACCAAGGGTATGTAGCGACAAGTCCGGGGTCATCCACAAAGATGCTAGGACTTCAAAGGTTAACTATGCAAAGCCACAATCGAGTCGTCAATCCAATCATCTGTTAGGAATATCTACTGTCGCAAAACAAGGTTGAGGGGGAGGGTTATCGAACAACTACAATCATGCAAAAACATGAGAGTAAACTATATAGTACTACTAGCACCTGGGGATATTTGTGTTACATGACCGGTAGTATATTTCGATCGTAGATTCAATTAAGTACAATATGCATAAACCTATCCTAATACTTATGTCACATAGTGTGATCGGTAGTCAACACTTTTCTCCATCTGTCACATAAGGGTGCTCTTATTTTCTTCTACCGACACTGCCTTCGTAATTAGGGAATTGCAACAAAGGCCCCACCAATGTACAATTCTATTCATTCCCCGTAAATAATTAAGTCCCGAGAATTCCACTATAAATGCTTCTCCCTAGGCCTATAGAGGCAAAGGAATCGGCACCTTCTGATGACTCCAGGGTTGCAAAAACAAGAGTCAAACTATGCCAACCCTAGTTGCTACTACTATAGTATCCTCCTATCGGGCTACTGTCCAGTTATTCACCAATGAGTAGTCAGTCTAACTAGTATACAGTCATTGGAGTGGTGCTCACGACCGACATGCATACATTCACACGGTCGTGGACTTCTCACTCCCCTGTTACCCTAGCCAACACGCCGAATGGGATAATAATAATGCACTATACAATGAAAGTAGACTAAGGTATATGCTCACATAGTATATCAATTATACATTTAACAAGAATGTAAGGCACAAGTCAACACAATATTCACAAGCATTAAAGGATGAGAAGATCTTAGAATCTCACAAATAACTACCATGTGATGAATACAAATATAAACCCTTAAGCTAAATTGCTACTCCCTAAGCATTGGACCCAATTGATCCATTGATTCAATGCTCTGGGCAAAACAAAGAGAAAATAAAACTAAGAGAGAAGGGTTAGTCCCTTTCTCTCTCTACCTACTCTTAGGAAAATTTGGAGAATGAAATTATGACTATCCAAACTTAAACCCTAATAGACATTGGCTCATATATATAGTAGGAATTGAGCCTTAAAAGAGGCCCGAAAAGGGAAACATAAACCCTAGCAGCCGTTTGGCACAGGTCATGCTATAGCACACCCTCCGTGTGGCACATTGTGTGTCATACAACACGGGTCGCTGGCTAGGTGTTGGTTTGCCGCCTTTCTGAGTACATGGCTGTACATATCTCCATGGGCTACCGGTTGTGGGCATTTTCTAAACGACTGAACAACACTGGCTGTGTATATCCTTGTAGGCCATCGGCTAGAAGCTTGATTTCACCTTCTGAATGACACGGGTCGTGTAAAACATTGTGGGCGCCGGATGAACGTCGATTTTTGGGCAAGTGATGGTGCGGATGTGAAAAACTTTGGGCAAGTGATTTTTGGGCAAGATTTTCACCAGGTGATCAAGTCATGTACAAGATGGGGAAGGCTCACCTAGTGCAAATCAAGCACAAGATCTTGCAATCCCTATCAGTACTAGTGGTGGCCTCCCTATGACACTGTACCCCTATACTCAACAGCCTCGCAACATATCTCAATGCCAGGTGCACTATATCACTGTTCTTGCTCACCTTCACCCATGGCTGTCGGGTAATGGCGAGCCAGAATTTATGAACATCAAAGCTCGACTGGTCCTCGACCTATCCATCCACCTCGGTAGAATGCTTCTACCTGAAGCATGTAGCTATCTCTTTGTATATCATAAACCGCACCTCATCTCCCATATGGAACCTGGCTATCTCCCACCAAACTTGTTCACCTATGGCTTGACAGTCGGTAAAAACTCTAGGGTGTACCAAGTTTAAGTGGGGGTTGACTTCCTTGTGAATTCCTTCAGTCTTATTCTCTTCAGTCACGCTCTGACTGGTTTGTAGTGTTTGAGGTCCTTGAGGGTCCTCTCATCTACAAAATTCATCTCTAGGATAGGGCATCCAATAAGATTCTCCCATCTCTCCCGATGCTCCCATCTCTCCCGATGATCTCTTAGAGCATGCGCAACCCAATATACGGCTCGCTAGGACCGGCTCTATGTCTCCTCGGCATGATGACATGCAAATAATGAACAACGCCAACAAATAGTAACTCACAACCCTTAAATCTCAATAACTACCCCAAATCCAAAATTCTCCCACAAGAATACAATAATCACAACTAAGCCCCTTTCAAGAAGTCCTAAACATGTAGATAACTTAAAATTCCAAAAACACAAAATTGCAAAAAAAAATTGAAAATAGGTTCGGCTGTGTACCAATAGTGGATATTGGAGATGAAATTCGGTGGATTAAAGCTTGTGGAGTGTGCGGAACTCCTCCTAAAATGGATTCCAACAATCATCAGAACTTGGAATAGACTAAATCTTTGAGTTTGGGAGAGAATTCAAAAAGATGGCCGAACTGAACTTTTCCAAATCTAAGAAAATTATTTATTTTTTTGATAAAATATTTTATGGGATGTGTGAGGGATGGAGAGAGGAAGAATTTGGGACAATTTTGATGCAATTTGGTTAAGAATTGAGGAAGTTATGAGGGAATTAAGAATGGAGAGTAAATGAGTTCGTATTTTTTGGGTTTTCTGGGTTTTTAGAATAATAAGGATGAAGAACAATGGTATGAATGGTGCATTTATAAGAGGGATTGTGAATTTTATTGCTGGGCTTGGGTGGAACAGACGACATTCAAATGGCAGGGCCGGTGCCGCATGAATGCCTCGTGCCGGCTTGCTTTAGCACATGCCATGCTTTACAAAATGGCCTTGTGCCGGCCTGCCTTGGAATGAGGATGGCATGGCCTGTGCCAAGCCTTGCTCCTTCAAACTTTGTCGCAAAAATTTTTGCACCCAAAAACACGAAAACCGAGTATAGTACTGTTCTAGCCAAAATCTAATGACTAATAATCCCTAAAAACACCGCCAAAGATCAAACACATTCCTAAAATTACAAAATAAATTGCAAAACCTACTTGTCATAAAATAAAAGCACTATTTTTTATTTTCGTTCTCATGACTTATTATTCATGCATTTTCAAGATTTAACAAAAATGGGTTGATGGTTACCGAAATCAATGTCCTTGACACCACCCATGATCACATCCCTATAGATTTGTCTCCATATTACCTTGGGCTTACCCTTCAATTTGGGAGACATATACCAAACACATTCATCATTCACGATGGTAGATACATTCTTGTTGATTTTGGGAGTAGGAAGGGTTTATGACGTTTTAATTCCTTAACCCGCTTCTTTCTGTGCTGTACATAAGTGTTTTCAATTGGAAGTAAAACATTCTTAATTTCACAATGAACATCCAGATCATGCTCATCAACATGTGCATCATCAAAATTTTCATTCAACGAAGATAGAACATGTAAGGTCTTTATAATGGGTAGTACCTCATCACAAGCTAAATCACGTACCTTAGCTAATGTCAAACCCTTAGCTAAATCCTTGGATTTAGGAGGTGGTCTAGGATGTTTTAAGTCCTATCCATCCTCCACCAACCGCTGCAAGTTAGTGAGCATAGAAAAACAATACACAATTGAAAGGTCATCACTAAACTTGCGCATAGCATAGGTGTCAACAACATTATATCACAATCAAAGCTCACAACATGAGTTCTCCCATCACTCTCATCAATATCATCAAGGAACTCATCAAAACATTCATTACACAAGTCATGCAAGAGTCATCATTTTGAACAAGTTCATCACATAGAGATATGTCATTGCACATAAGAGAGGAAATATGTGAATTATGCTTAGACTTATAAATCTCAAATACAACCTTATCAACATCATTCTATAGGGCTAGTGTTCCCAAATGAACATCTATTTTAGTCATGATATTTTTGGGAAAGGTCTCCCCAATAAAATTGGGGGTACACCACCATCGTGCACTACATCAAGGACATAGAAGTCCGTCGAAAAAACTAAATTGTCTACCCTAACCATGACATCCTTAACTATTCCTCTAGGGCTATCTTGGGTTTGGACAATAACCCTAGTGTCCCTAAGCTCACCTATATTAAGGTTCCCATAAATTCTTAAAGGAATCACATTGATAGAGGTACCTAAATCGATCATAGCATTCTTCACCAATATACCACCTAAGAAAATAGGGATCAAAAACATTCTGGGGTCATCGCACTTTTTAGGTATGTTCTTATGAGCTAAAGCAGCTACTCCCCCTATTTTCAATTGACCTACTTTCCTAGTTGGTTTGATCCTTCTCTTAGTGCATGCATTTAAAAAAAATCTAGCCTAAGATGGAACTTGTTAAATCACATCAAGAATGGGAATGCTTACCTTGAACTTCTCAAAGACTTTGTGAATTTGTGCTTCATTAGTTTCCACCTTTGGCCTTCCCCATGGAGCACTTAGAAATGGCGGTGGAGGGATCACCATTGCCTTGGTGGTGGGAAGATCCTTGGAGGGCTCCTCTTCAACAACCATATCTTGTTCTTCAACGTTACTCTTGTTGCTTTCCATAATTAAGTCACCTTCTTGCACAATCTCTTTATTAGCCTCGCGTACTTCATTCCCACTTATCAACTTCAATGCACTCACTTTCCATGGATTAACCTCAGGTTGGGATGGTAGCTTGCCAGATTCCCCAGACTTAAGTCGGCTCACTGAAGTGGCAAGTTGGCCAACTTGGACTTTGAGATTTTTGACACTCGAAAAGGCTCTAGTGCCGAGCTCCTCAATCTCTCTTCATGTACACTCCGCGAACATGTTGCTCTTCTTTTCCAATTAAGATATTGCATCTAGGATCTCCTTTCGGTCCAATTTGTAAAAAGCGGCATTAATGTTGGAAAACCCTTCTCTCCTCGGGTAGGGTTGAGGTTGTCCACCTCGGTTCTACTCTTGATTTTCCTCACGCCAACAAAATTTGAGCTCTCCCCTTTATAAACTCTTTCAGTATCAAGGAAAATGCTTGAACTTGTTCTTCCAACTTAGGAGAGGGAGCGAGCTCATCTAATGTATTCACACGGGATCAGGTGCCAAATTGTCTTGTAGCATTGGCCATTTATTCGAATAAAGCCATTGCATTCTTGGGGTTCTTGTTGGCTATGGAGCCATTGCATGCCGCATTAACCATTCTCATATCTTTTCACAGAGGTTTTTAAGAAATAGTACACCAAATCACCCTCCATAAAAAATGGTAAGGGAAACTCACAAACAATCTCTTAAACCTCTCCCAATACTCATAAAGGAACTCGTTCGCCATTTGCAAAATATTGGAAAGTTTCTTATTTAGATCCGCAGACTTGGAAGCCGAAAAGTACTTTTCAAAGAGCCTCCGCTTCATGTCCATCCAATAAGTGATGCACCCCGGTGGAAGATAATACAACCAATCCTTGGCTGCATCCCACGACAAGAAATGAAAGGATCTCAAGTTGTAATATTCTTCTGAAACTCTGGGTGACTTCATATTGGTGCATGTTAGGTGAAACTCTGACAAATGCTTGTTCAGGTCATCACTGGCCATTCAAATGAAGGTAGGTAGACATTGGATCATGATTCTCTTTAACTCACAAGTCACATTCAGTGGGAAAGGTGAGAAGACAATGCATAGGGGTTGAATCTCCAAGTTTGGAGCCATCAATTCCCTCAGCGTCCTATTGCATTTCGCCATCTCAACAGTCTGTACAACAATCGGTCCTTGTGGAACCTCTACCCTAGCTCTCCTCCTTCTCTATCTCCGACCACCTGCGTTATCTGGTAGGTAGTGTAAAGTTCTTAACTTCCTGTTATAGGTATGTACCATGAACCAGAAACTAGACAATACCAAACCAAAAATAAACACTAGAAAATAGATTAGGAGTAGCTAGAATAGCTATCACTAAGACTCAACACCAAAAACCAATGAAAGCTACAAAAAAAAATAAATAAAGACACTAACTACTCAACCAACTAGCTATGCAAGTTAACAGTTAAATCTTAAAACTAGCATCCTCGACAGTGGTACCAAAATTTGACCCACACTCTGCGGGGTCGTTAAAAACTTTCAACCTTTCGGGAGATGGAATTTTAACCTGCAGAGCGCATTGGAACCAATGATAGAATTTAGAGAAAAATGTTTTTATAACCCTACCTACTTGACATAAGTGCCAATATAACCCTCTCCGGAAACTTTTAGCCGGAATTTTGTAAAAATACATTTTTTCCTTCTGAAAATAAATAAAAATACTGAAAAATAGAAAATGACTTTATTACCCTTAGAGTCATTAATACCCTAAATATTGTCGTCTGACCACCACCGGACTGCACTGTTGTCATAACAGGTAGGGTTATATCAGCACATTATGAAAACTAATATGGTTATATCTGCACATTCCTAAAACTTATAGGGTTATATCAGCATATTCTCACAAAGTGTAGGGTTATATCAGCACATACTATAGAATATAGGAGTTTTGATGATTTTTTTTATTTTTTATGTTTAGTGTGGATTGATGGTTGGATGACCTTTGGTGTTGTGTGTGGCTGTTATTTTGTTGTGTACTTCGGCCTAGTGTTTTTAATGTTGATGAGTTTTGAAATGAGGCTACGATATGTGATGATGATGTTTAATATGAATGATGGTGTTATGATGTCGAATTTTATGGTGCATAAGCTGTTGTTATAATGTGATAATAGTGTATATGATGATGTGGTCCCCCTTTAAGGCCAACCGAGAACCACACTTAACTTTTATCATATGTACTAATATAACCTTACACTTTTAACGAATGTGCTGATATAACCCTATAAGTTTTCAGAATGTGCTGATACAGCCCTATCAGTTTTCATAATGTGCTGATATAATCCTACCTGTTACGGAGGCGGTGTAGCAGCGGTCTGCGGTGGTATTGTGGCAATCCAACGGTGGTCCGGCGCTGGTCCGGAGATGGTCTGATGGCATTCCAACGAACTATAAGGGTAAATTTGTCAACTCAAATTCAGATTTTAACACTATGGGTATTTTAGACATTTCACATACAGTCAACGACGGAATATGGAAGTCAATGTTGAAAATGGGGTTTGAGGGTTATATTGGCACATACATTAACTAGATAGGGTTATATTTGCACAAAAAATAAGATGAGGATTATATTGGTATTTAGTCAAGTAGGTAAGGTTATATAGGTATATATCCCTAGAATTTATAAAGGTGCTCCCGTTCTTACTACTAAACTACCAAAGGGTAGCTAGAAGCAAGTCTGGGGTCTTCTACAGAGATGCTAAGATTTTAAAGGTTAATTATGCAAAGCTGCAATCGGGTCGTCAATCCGATCACGTTTCAGGAATAGCTAATATTTCAAAAAAGGTTTGGGGGGGGGTATTTAACAACTACAATCATGCAAAAACAAGAGAGTAAACTATATAGAACTAGCACTTGGGGATATTTGCACACATTACTTGTAGTATATTTCGATCCTATATTCAATCACGTACAAGACGTATAAACCTATCCCAATACCTATGTCACATAGTGTGATCGGTAGTCAATATTTCCCCCTATCTATCGCATAAGGGTAATATTTTTCTATCGACACTTCCTCTGTAATTAGGGAAGTGCAACAATGGCCCCGCCGGTGTGCAGTTCTATTCATTCCCTGTAAAGAATTACGTTCCGGGTACTCCGCTATGAATGCTTATGCTTCTCCCTAGGCATATAGGGGCAAAGAGATCGACATCTTGTGGTGACTCTAGGGTTGCGATGACAAGAGTCGAATTATGCCAACCCTAGTTTCTACTACTATAGTATCATCCTATCAGGCTACTTTCCAGTTATTCACCAGCGAGTAGCCAGTCTAAGTAACATACAGTCATCGAGGCGATGCTCACGACCCATATGCTTACACTCACACGGTCACATACTTATCACTCCCCCTATTACCCTAGCTAACACGTCCTCTGGGAAAACAATAGTGGACCATACAATGAAAGTAGACTAAGGTGTGTGCCAACATAGTATATCAATCATGCATTTAACAAGAATATAAGGCACAAGTGAACACAATATTCACAAGCATTAAAGGATATGATGATCTTCGAATCTCACAAAATAACGATCATGTCATGAATACAAATATAAATACCCAAGCTAATCACTACTCCCTAAGCATTGAACGCAATCGATCCATTGGATTCAATGCTCATTGGAAAAATAAATAGAAAATAAAACGAAAAGAGAAGGGTTAGTCCATTTCTTTCTGTACCTACTCTTAGGAAAATTTGGAGAATGAACCTAAGACCATGTTTATCTATAACCCAACCCAATCAAAATTTCCAGTTAAATATTATATCTCTCTCATTCACCTACATAAATTTTCATCCAACCATTTTAATTCTTTGTAAAGGTTTATCAATGACCCAACCCAACTAATTTTTTTTAACTATTTAACTATTATTTTATTACCAAATATAAATATTAAATATTAAATTATTAATTATTAACTAAATGTTGTAATATTAAAATAATAATATTTTCAAAATTATTAAATAAATTTTTAATAATTATAAAGATAATAAACTAAATCATGAAAAAGGAAAAATATTGAGTAGGGAGAAGAGAAGTAATAATTTTTGAAGTAGGGAGAAGAGAAATATTGAGTTGTACATTGAACTATGACAATATTGATCTCTATTTATAGGGAATGAAAAATGTAGTTTAATACAATTAATTTTATTACAAAAATATAAAAAATATAAAACCATATATATAAGGAGATAAAAAGATTAGATTGGATTTGATTTTGTATATTTTCAACCAATAGGAAATAGACACTTGGCAAGTGACCTTGGCTGCCTCCCTCCGTTTCCAAAGTCAATTTTAATTCCCAAAACTGATGGGTTGGGCCGCAGTGTTCACATTTTGCTTTTATTTAAAAAAACTGGTGACTGCAAACTTGCGGTCACCGATAAACCTGGTCTAAGACTATCCAAAGTTAAACTTGGTAGACATAGGCTCATATATACAGTAGTTGAAATTGGGCCTTAAAACCCGTCGCGACTCGCGACGACCAGAGTAATCTGCCCTCAAGTGACTTCTTCTCTTTGGTCTTCATGTAGTCTCCTCTTCCTTTTTTCGGGTCTTTAAAAGTGTTCATGGTCTTCAAAATGGAGTCTTCAAGGTCTTCAAATCTTCAACAATAACCTCGTCTCACAGACCCTTATTACAAGTGACAAAAGTGATAAAATCGCTCCTAACTCTAGTAATAGGATTTCAAGGTAAAATAGAGTATCTAAAGCACAAAAGGCTACCAAAATGAGTACAAGAGATCCCAAAATAACTATACAAAACGGACACACCATAGATCTCTAGGAATTTTTTGTTAACATCAATTTTGTCTTAAATCTATGGAAAAGATATATTTTCCCATTGTTAAAAAAAGTAAGATTTGAGCTGTCCAATTTCATATTTGTTGTTAATCCAGAATAGTCCAATTTCATCACCCACCTCTGGCTTCTCATATTCTAACAATTTGTGGCACGCAACCCTGTACGCTTCTTCATTAAGCATGATTTCCAAAATGATAGAACTCTTCACTGTCTTCCATTGTCATCAACATGTTCTCCACCGTGTATAGAACTTTGTGTCCATCCAAGACAAGCTTGATGTTATCAATCCACCAATAGCAAAAAACATGCTCAAAGGTTTCGTGGTACACTAAACAAAAGTATTATTTTGTACATTGTGTACTGTTAGCATCTTCACGATCAACTACGTAGAAGAAAGCTATTTGGTTGATCAATGCATGTCCACGGCCTCATTGCTTGTACATAACACTAGTCATTCATAAAACTCATCCTCACAAAACACTAACATCAATTCATTGGTTTATTCCAATTGAGCCTCTTGAAAATACAATTATAACACTAAAAATTGTTACAATAAGAGCATTGTGCACAATGTTAGTTTCGTGGACAATAAAAGCCTACATGTGGACGATATTCAAAATTTACGCAGTAAGCAAGTAAACCTTTGTAAAACATAAATGTACATAGTAAGCTAAAAATCATTTGTATAACTAACCCTTCACGAAACCCCAACTTCAACTCATCTTTTTTTGTGAATTTAACTTCCCAAAAAAACATTTATAACACTTGTATCTTGCACAGTGGATGCACTGCACACAGTGAAATCTAACTCATGCACAGTAAATGCTTAGTGCACAATAAATGCTTCCACGTGCACAGTACTCATACTTTATATTTTAATCTAATATACATTTTCATCATTTATAGGGTAAAATATTAAATCAACTAGGTAATACCCGTGCCGATGCACGGATCTATAAATAAAAATATTTAATATATAATATAATTTATAGTTCTAATAACTAATAAAATTATGCTATATTTATATGGAAATTGTACACAATTTTGTATT
>JAULKM010173208.1:0-31880 GCA_032355605.1 Rubia tinctorum | reverse complement strand
ATCTCAAAATACAAGTAAATGTACAACATAATGCATCAATGAGAGACATGTTTTGAAGAAAGGTAGGTTGGAAGTACTTTAAGGATGAAAAAACCCCATCCTACAACGTTAACAATCAAAGTTCATGGGTAATTTTGGTCCTACTCGGACTTATTCGAATCTGACTTCCAGTTATACAGAGCTTGTATAACTTCCAGATTTTTTGCTTTTACGCTGACAAGATTTTCACTAGCATCTATTTCATTTAAATTTGGGAAATTTGCACTTGTATTAAATAATGAATACAAATTATAATGTAAGATATTCATGTTCTGATGTGATTTATGCAAAGTCTACAAGAAGTAATTTAGAATTAGAAAATTAGAAAAGTTCTGTTCAGATCACTATAATAAATACTATTTGCAGTGTAACATATGTAAAGTTTAGAGTATGTTGTACATGTTATAAGCCGAACCATGCACATGTGTGTCAAGATTCAAAATTGATAAATGCATTCTCTGTGTTTTTGTTCATTTCAATCTAACGCATGTTTTATCGTAAGCTATACAGGATTTAAGTTAATAAATGCATAAACTATATGAAAATTTTCAACAGCATGTAGTTTATAGTACTAATGCTTCCACATGTTCATACATGTTCACAACAGTCGAATTTCAGTGTCCAGAAGTTAAAAAAACTATATTCATATTGATTGCAATTCAACACTATAATTTCAGTCTAATGAGAGAAAATCATACCTTCAATTGAATTCGGTAATATTTCACCTTCTTGCAACTCAATTTGATTTGTTTGGAGTTGAATCTTGGTAGTTACGATCGCATTATCTTCAGCAGGTTCCAATTCAATTGCATTAGTTTTTACGTCTAAAGTTGTAGAAATCTGATCAGTTTCAATCGGTTGTAGCCATTGATCTACTTCTAATTTGCAATTTTCTTCCTCAGTTTTGTTGCAAAAGTGTCGGTTGTCGTCATAGGATATCGGAAAAGCAGAGAAATTTGATTCAATCGGTTGTAGCCATAGATCTGCTTCTAATTCGCGATTCTCTTCCTCATTTCATCGAAAAGGTACCGATTGTCGTTGAAGTACATCAGAGAAGCAGGGAAATCGCGAGTTTGCTTTGCTATAATTCGAAGAAGAAAAAGCAGAGAAATCAGAAATTTGGAGAGTTGTAATTCGGAGAAAAAGAACGACGAAAACGATTATTTCGGAGGCTGCAACTTCTGAGACCCGTTATGAGGTTTTATTTTTGCGACCCATTTCTGTTGTTATAACCCAGACACACTATTTTGATATTATTTATGTAATTTTTGCGACCCACTTCGTTATGTAATAATTGGTTGGACTAGATCAATATTTTATTATTTAAGTATTTATTGTAATTTGTTTGGTCGTTATAATTGGTCTTTGCTAATGTAATGTTTTTTTCACATTTTATAAAAAACAATTTCTCCAATTCTTCATTTTTATTTCATAAATATTTAATAATTTATTGGCAAGAAAAATTATTTTTTTTAAAAAAAACCTCAAAATCTTTTAAAAGGACACTGATTTAACTGTGATTTGTTTTGAAAAAATACCAAAGATCTCATAATTTTGGAAAAATACGGATTTAATTAACACAAAGTCTTGTTTTAGGCAAGGTTTATCGTGCAATTATTGTAAGTTCTATTTGAGATGGGGTTTTAAAAAAAATATTCTAATAAATCTAGGGACCTGTTGTGCAATTACCAAAAAAACTATATAAATATTAAAATATTGGATTTTTCAATTATTTTCCCATCTTCATCCCCCGTTTCTGAAAAGCTCCACCACCTGTAACTGCCATCGCTCCCCCGCCTGTAACTGTCACCGCTCCCCCGCCTGCAACTGCCATCGCGCCACCGCGAACTGCCATTGCTCACCACAAAGCTTTACTCCTACGTCGTCGCACCAATTAAATTTAATTTCAGCGACACATGGATGAACGCCAGAGGTTGCGCGACGAAGCTGTTCAGCGGGAAACGCATTCACGTCGAAGCTCCGATCTGGCGACGCATCCACGATGGAGCACCGATCTGGCGTCGCATTCACGGCAGAGCATGCACAACGATAGAGGAGCACGCACAGACACAGAGAGACGGATTTACTGACGATGGAGGAGCAACGACGACATAGAGACAACGATTGCTCCGCCGCGAGTGAGATGCACGCGCTTCACTGTGGATAAACGGTCTGGCGCCTGAAATCCATATGCCGCCACTGCAGAGGTCAACTCCAGTGAATTCGGATGGCGCGACTTCGATTCCGGCAACGGTGGGGCAATTCAATTTTGTTTGCGATGTCCAAAGCTGTCTGATGGTGAGGCAATTCAATTATGTTTGTAATTCAATTCTGTTCGCGACTTCAACTCTCGCGATGGTGAGGAAATTCAATTCAATTCAATTCAATTCTGTCTGATGCGGCGAGAATTTTTTATGCATTTTATTGCTCTGATTTGTGTTTGTGCGTGATGATGTTGTGCATGATGATGTTGTGCATCTGTGTGTTTGATGATGTTGTCCGTGTTTTTGTGATGTTGTCTGTGTGTTTGATGATGTTGTCTTTGTGTTTGATGATGATGTTGATGACGTTTTGTATTTTTAAAAATGTATGGAGTATTGATGTTTAATATTTCTTGACGGAGTAACTGATCATAAAGGTTCTTTTGGTCTAGTGGTTAGTACTCGTGTTGTTGAGGTTAGACGTCTGGGTTCGAATCTCACTATGACATTTATTTTGAAGAATTAATGTTCTTGATGTACAAGCATATGTTTAATATATGCTGAGATTTAATATTATTTGATTGAGCATATGTACAGTAATGAGTTTTTGGTGTACTGGTTATTGATGTAGTCTTTGAGGTTAGAGAGTCAGGGTCAAATCCCACTAGGTCTATTTTTCGAAGAGTTTTTATTTTTGAGATACTGTAACTTTTTGTTGATGTTTGTAACTTTTTTTCTCTGATGTTGATGTTTTTCATTATTCCGGTGAGGTTATATTGTTATGAGTTGATGTTTTTGTTATTTTTATGATTGATATGGATTGATATTTGCAGTTTTTTTAAAAAAAATCTCATGTTGATGTTTTTAATTTTTCGGCTGAGATTTCGGTAAAAAGAGTTGATATTTATAGTTTCATTTTTCTTAATCTGATGTTTTTCATTTTCCAGATGAGGTTAAGATGTTAGGAGTTGATATTTGTAGCTTTTTGGTGATATAAGTTGATATTTGTAGTTTAAAAAAAATTGTTGATGTTTTATGTTTTTTTAAGTGAATAATTTATACTTTTGAGTTACCGTAGTTTTGTTGTTGATGTTTTTAGTTTTTTTTCTCATGTTAATGTTTTTCATTTTCCGAGTGAGTTTCTGGTGTTAAGAGTTGATGTTTGTAGATTTTTTATGATATAGGTTGATATTTGTAGTTTTTAAAAAAAATAATTATTGACGTTTTGTATTTTTTGAGCGAATAATTAATACTTTTGGGTTACCGTAGCTTTTGGTTGATATTGTTGATTTTTGTAGTTTTTTTAAAAATATATATATAATTAAAGTTTTGTTCATGTTTTTAAAAAAAAATTGATTTTTGTTGATGTGTTGTTAGTTGTAGTCGATATTTTTTCATTTATATAATTTTTTCCATTTTTAAATTTATTTTTAAATATTCTTTTGCTATTTTATTTTTTAATATATTTTTGCTGCTATTTTTTAGTCGATATTTTATGATTTTTCGTTAAATTTTTGCTATTTTTTGCTGATGTTCATAATTTTTAATTCGATGATAAAATTATTTTTTTGCATTTTCAAAATATTTTTAAATATTTTTTTGATTCTTTTTAAAAAAATTTGCAGGCTGCAGATGGCGGGAAAATGATGGAGAAAAAAATGGACACAAAAACCCCTGAAAAGGTATTAGTCATAGGTCCCTTTAAAATTATTAAAGATATATTCATGTAAAATTATTAGACATAGGTCCCTAGACCTAGAATTTAACTAGAATAGCATAAATGTCCCTGCCTAAAGTTTAGGTTGTTTCACAGAAACCATCTCAAAATTATAATAAAATTTGGATTTTAATGTACAATATTGAAAATTAATAATGTCAAAGATAAACATTTAATATAATTTATTAATAATGCTTATATTAGTTCAATAATTTAATTTAACATATTTTACATTTATATAATAATAAGTTGGAAGTTAAATTTGAATGGATTTGAACTTTCAGTTACTCAAATTTAATTTTATATTTAATTAATGAGTTCGTCTCTTGAAAGACGGTCTTTCCATAAGCCATGCAAAGACCAAAGTTTAAAGTACAAATTAGAAGAAATGAAGATGTCATTTTTGGGTTGCATGAATCGGGTTATAAACTTTATAACTACTGCACGTTGCATAATAAATTGTTAATATTGCAACTAAAACCTTTACCTTTTATTATTCTACTTAAATCTCGTCTTCCATAAGCATATCGAAAAATGGTCTTTCCCAAAAATTTTCATTAATTAATTAAGTTAATATATATATATATCCAAAATATAATTTATTTGATATATAGTATTTTATTAACTATAAAAGAATTTAAAAATTATTTTATAAAAGATAATGACCAATAAACATGTGTTAATGGATGACCCCGACGAAAATTTTATAAATATACATTTTAAATTTATTTATGTACATGTCAAATTGAGTAAAAAAAATTGCGAATGTAAAAATTTTAGAACTTATTTATGAACACGACATACCGACGTTTTAAATGCGACGGTAACATTAGAGATGAAAATCTTAAAAGTACCATCAGTCAATTTTAATTGCTTACATTTATTGAAGTTTTAATCAAAATCTGCCACATGACATCTAAAAAGTAGGGAGACCCCTTAGAGCATCCGCAATATTAGTGGAGTTAAGGAGCACTTCTTAAGTGTCACACCATCAATTGTGATAAAAATTAAATAAGAACCAACTATTAATAATGGAATGATATTTGAGAACCACTTCTTTAGCGCTGCATCACCATCTCAAATAAAAAATATTCAAACTTTTATTTACAATTTACTAAATACCAATATCATGCAAATTAAAAAATTATATTGTATTTACCTCAAAAAATATTGTATTGATTATATAAATAAAAAATAAACGTGTTTATTCTTTCATCCTTAATAATATTTTATATAAAATATATATGGTTTAAAATTATCAAGATTGATCAAAATCATAATATTTTCTAAAAAAACTATATTTGATCCTTATTCCCAAAATATTTGGAAATATATTCAATGATATCCGCTCTAATTTGATGTTGATGTCCCAATCTCGAATTTTGAATTTCTTGAATTAACCTTTCTGTGACTTGCATATTTAGATTTTGATCTTCCATATTCCAATATAATAGATTAAGTGATATAAAATAATATTAAATACAAAAATAAAAATATTCAGATTTTAAAAAACAAATAATCTCATTTATAAATTAACTATACATTATCAAAATTAAACTTTGATTATAATTCAATCAAAATAAAAAATATAAAATAAGTCATGTTAAGTGTTATTCATTGATTGGTTGGTATTTCACAAATAAGGAGATATCAACTCCTTAATTAAGGAGCAACTCCTTATTAAGAAGTGGTTTTTAAAACTCCACGATAGTTTTCTTTAAATAAGAAATACTCCTTATTAAGAAAAGTGAAATTAATAAGCTATCATTGTGAATATTCTTAATCATTATAGATGTTTTAAACCTATGGTGACGACAATAGAGAAATAGATGGATTACTTGATCAACATTATTCTGGAACAACCACTGTCGACGGGATAGGACAAATTCCAATAGAAAAACACTCCACTTGATCAAAGAACCCATAAACGAACACTTTATTAAATCCTAATAATACCAAATTGTCTTGATTTTTACGGGTAAGTGCAAATATTAAAATCAAGAACGTGTAAATAGGAGAGGGGTCCTTCAAAGTTCAAACTTTTCCGGAATCGGCATAGGATGCTTCACCTTTCACTAAAGTTTCATGGGTTCATTATTAGCTAATTAGAACGGTTGATCAACGTTCATCATTGGGTGGGCCCCGATGTTGTCGTAAACGTGGCGTGGACAGATTGGGCTATGCCGTTTGTCGATGAAGTCGTCGCGGCTGATTTTCTCAAGGCTGCCTCTTTTTTTCCACCTTGATTTTGCCCCCTGTGAGAAGTAGAGCATCACAATGGGCGTTAACGTAACTTTTCATAAAATGAGTACTCTTATATTAAATAAGGATTATCGTGGAGTTTAAAAAATCACTCATTACTCTTTAATTAAGGAGTTGAAACATCTTTACTTGTGAAATGTCAAGCAATCAATGATTGACACTTACTTTTGTATTTGTAATTAATTATAATTTAAAGTGAAAAAGATTGCACAAGCATTACTTATTTAATGAGGTTCATTGTTAGAAATTGATTCCTTAGTTTTTATCAAAATTAATGATGTGTCACTTAAGAAGTGCTCATTAAGTCTACTACCATTGTGAATGCTTTTAACACCACTTTTATTGGTAAGGAGCACTCTTTATTTAACGAGGATCATTGTGTAGTTTTAAGAATCACTCTTTAATCGGGAGTTGCTCTTTAATTATAGAGTAAATACCTCTTTATTTGTGAAAAACCAATCAATCAATTATGAACTATATTAGCATGACTTGTTTTGTATTTTTAATTTGATTGGATTATAATCAAAGTTTAATTTTGATTATGTACATTCTTTCATAAATGATATTATCATTTTTTAAAAAAATTGAACATTTTATATTTTCATTTATGTATTTAATATTATATTATATCACGTAATCTATTATACTGGAAGGTAGAAGATCAAAGTCCAACTATGCCAGTCACGAAAGGGTTAATTCAAGAATTTCAAATTTCAATCCATCAACGCTCGGAGATTTGGGATGGGACATCATCACCAACTTAGAGCGGACATCGTTGCATTTATTTCCAAATGTTTTGGAAATAAAGATCAATTTCGTTTTTTTAGAAAATATTATGATATTAATTAATATTGATAATTGATGTAGTATTCCATGTCAGGCTAGATAGCTGGCGACCACCGTAGTGCAAGCGCGGTCCTGCAAGAATGATCTCAGAAGTGATTTTAGGGAAAGTACTCTGACGATCAAGTTAGTTCTTTCCTTTTAAGAATAGGTATTTCTCAGTTAGTTGTGCTTACCTGAGCCAGTGCTGCGCCTCCCATATTTATAGTGGATCGCGATCATGGCTTCACCAAATCAGGAGTTGTATCATGGTTGCTAGAATTTCGGGATCGTATCTTTCCCATTTCCGGGTGTGGCTCTGCAATGTCTAGTTTGTGGCCAAGTCTCGGGCTGGGTCAAAATGCCAACAAATTTTTAGTTTGTGGGCTAGGTATACACCATAAGCCCCTCCACCACCACCAAAGCCATGAAGTCAATGTAACACTAAGTGATGATTGTGTCTGTTGAATGTGTGTGAACTGTTGTTTAGTTTATCTGCTAAGCTGTAACAATGTGTTCGTTAAGAAAGTAATTTATATTGTCTTTGCAAAGTGTTATTTGCTTCTTGGCTACATTTACGATTTTGGCAGAATGTTTGGTTTTTGAATTCATGCTTCAAATTTAAAACTCTTGATAGGCTTGGATGTTTCTATCTTCTATCATTAAACCAGATTTTTTTTCTTATTACTAGTTACGCTTTTCGTAATTCTCTCACATGCCGTTATCTTTCTTACCTTATAAAGGCCTTGATTGACTTACCCAACTCTGTCATTGTTATTTCTCTCTTACATATCAATATATCGCCTATTCATATATCGCCGTCGTCTAATATTCCGCAAAATGTAAGTCACTTTTTGTGTTAGAATTTCATCATGATGTTTTTGACTGATTTAACGCTTCATTTTTTACGCTTCAATTTCTTGATTTTAATACTGGACTTTATTGCTTCTTCAAACACCTCAGTCTTCCATATCCTTTGTCTCTTCTTATTCTTCCTTTGCATCATTATTCTCCGCTCTTTCAACTCGTAAGTCTCTCTGTCTTTTTTTCTTTTCCTTTTTTAAACGTTTTTCTCACTTGTGAATCTAAGTAGTGTCTTTGTTCTGCCAATTTTTCTATTTATGTTTGCTCGAAAATTATCCTATTATCTTCCCCGGCGTGTTACCTGTGTTATTAATTTTTTTATTTTTTCCGAAAATACGATCTCTGTGTTTTGTGACTCTAATTAATAGGGTTTTCATCTCCGACTTTATGACTTATTTCTTCCTGAATGTCTACCTCTAATCCCACTGATTATCCTTTAGAGGATGGCCGAGTTGATGATGTTTAACTCTGGGGTAGATTACAATCACCTTGCCGGTTCTTCCACCATTAATAGTGTTATGTCTGACAACTGTTTGGAAATTACAAATAGATTTTCCTCTCATGTTTTTGTTTGAGCTTAAAGCTCCTCTTAATTCTGAGAGTGTTTATACTCCCCCTGTTGGTTATATATCTTGTTATTTAGAATTTTTCAAGTTTGGTCTTGTCTTTCCCCTTCCCCAACATGTTATAGATTTCTTCTATCTTATCAGTTCACTTTGTATCAGTTGCATCCCAAGGGTATCGCGATTATTGTGAGTTTTCACTATGTGTGTACCCAAACCAATGTGTTTTTCAGTTGACTTGTTTCGTAGCTTGTACCATCTTCTTAAGGTGAAAACCCCATATGATGAATTTACTTTTTATCCCGTCATTTCCAATGTTAAGTTCGTCAGTAGATTTCCTAGTAACTACGGTGTGTGGCATAATTTTTTTATTATGTTAAACTGGATCCTAAGTGGGAACAGGTTATTCCGACTTGGAATTATAATGTTTCTAAGTATAAGCTTACCAAGCCAAAAGTTTGTCTTACTGCTGAGTCCGAGGTTGTTTTAAAACTCGGTGAGCACTTGATAGGTCTGCACCCTGCTGAATTTGAGAGCGAAGGTGTTTGCTTGTTGTTAATTTATGGCTTCTCTATTTTGCATGCATTATTTTTGTTTTGATGTTGTATATTTCTTTAGTTATCTCTTGTTGTTTTCGTATTTCCTGGTTTTATTTGCGTGTTCGCTTGACTTAAGTCGTATATTGAATGGCATATATGGATCTAGTTGGGCGAAAGACTGACAGGTAATTTATTCCTGATGAGGAGCTTGAGGAGATGGAAAACACGTCCATCCTACCGATGACACTAGTGAGATGGTGTCTCTCAGGAAAACCACGCTGTAGCAAACTCCCAGCAACTGCATATTGAAGGCAAGGTGCTAGAAGGGAAAGAGGTGCCTATAGTTGATGTTGCCGCTCTCGCTCAAGAAACAAAAAAAAAAGAAACAGGGTGGTGGTTCATCGGTTGCCTTGGATTCTTCTGAGAAAAAGGGTCGCACTAATCATTCCCGTTCCAAGCCTCCGATGCAAAGCGGTAATTTGTTGGCAGAAGGGAGTATTCCTGCCACTCTTTCCAAAATCTCTCTACATGAGTCAATGTTTGCGATATGTTTGTTGTAGTTTTAAAATAATTTTGTCTTATATTAGTATGTTTTAGTACGATATCTGATTGTTATGTTTGTTTGTGTCTTTTCTCTGAGGGATCTCATAAGATCGGTGAGGGTCTCAAGCTCGTTGGTGAGCGGGTTTCCAAATTCTTCAAGTAGGATGATTCACTGTTGAAGCAGCATAAGGTTAGCGAGACACAACGTGTGGCCATGAAGATCTCGCTTGAAGCAGCTGAGAAGCGTGCGTAAGTTGATGAAGAAGGGGCTAGTAAGCTCTAAGAGTTGGAGGAGATGCAGACTAGAGGTCTTACTTCGCCCAGTTATCCCCAGGTTCTTAATGATCAACTTTTTTAAGACAAAGTCCTTAAACCATTTTGAATAAATTTCAAGTTCTGCTCGCAATGTTGGTGGGTACGAGGCTTTGATGGAGCTACGAAAGACGAATCCTGCCTTGAAGACGAAGAGAATACCCTCAGTGGTTATGTTTGAGGATATATTGGAGTAGCAAAAGGCGATGCTTATCGCTGAATTTATCAATATAATTTCTGATGGTGGACATCCTTATGCCCTGATATCGTATCTCCATCGTCTTCCTTCCCTGCCTTCTATTTCTGAGTTGCAAGAGTGCAGAGTGGATTATATTGACAACCTCTCGTTAACTTGTACTAATCCTAAGCCATCTCCTAACCCAGAGGTTAATGCAAATGTAGAGGATTCTGTTCTTTCCACTCAGAGTGGTAGTTTTATGTATGTCTGAAGTGCTGCCTACAACATGAATTTGGTATGCCAACTCTAATTTTGTATTTTCCCTCATATTTATTCGTACACAGGGATTTGATATTTTTATTGATGGTAAGTTTTTAAATCCTCTTGATACGTTGGGTTCTAGTGTTTGTTCTGAGCAACATCCTCAGTTTATGTCTTCCAATTCATGTTGTCCTATTAGCTTGGTTGAGGTTACCACTTCCCTATCAAAGGAATTTCTTGATCTTCTTTCTGGTGAACATTTTTCTAGTGTTGGGAGTTCTTCTTTAGAAGCGATTCCATTATGTCTTGTGTGATGTGTCCCAACTTCTTCGTCATCTCTATCCTCTCTTATAGGTTGTCCTTATAGTAAATTTTTACCTAACGGTTACATTATTGAATCCCTCAACAAGGATATTGTTCGAAGCTTAGTTCATCTCAAATATGTTGGTGTGTACATGCCCTTGCTCAACCTTCCCAGTCGCACTCAGGAGTGGGCTTTGTCGTTGTGTGTTCGTCTCAAATATAAGCTACTAAGAATCAAAGATCTGGAGCTTGGATGGAAGAAAACTATAAGACTATATTCGCGAGTTGAAAGGATTGTGTGCCTAACAGAATAATCTTATCGAGCGGAAGCATCAAGACTTGATTAAAATGATTGGTCAGAAAGATGAAGTAAAGAATTTCACCTAGAGCAAAACACACGAAGCTCATCATAAGACCGTAATCATAGATAAGTAATGCTCTCAAATTGACCAATTATTGGATCATCTGAAGAAGAAGAAGGAGGATAAATGGGATCACCTTTCCACTTATTCCTCAAGGTGGCAAAGCAGGTTTGATGAACAGTTCGTCATGAATACCCACCCGCGTTGTAAGAATGATCACCTTTATGTTGAGTGTGATCACCTTGACTCGTGTGTGCATTAGCTTGAGCATGTTCTTTTTATTATATAGAAAACTCAAGGCCCTTTCTGCACAGTCTCGTGGTCCTACTAACGTATGGATCTAACTATGAATATTAACAGGCAGCGGGTTAACCTATCCGAATCTGTTAGGTCACATATTACAAGAGGAGATATGTAAATTAGAGAACTTGAATAAAAATTATCAAGAGACTGTGGACGTCATTAGTATTCATCTTGATCTTGATAAGTTTGGTCCCATATCTGCCTTTAAAACATATTATGTGAAGTATCTTGATTGCATGCAGTGAAGTGGTCAAACCCGTCATCCTGCTTACTTGCATATGAAATGGTGCTATGATCATATTTTATCCGAGGAAGAATATAAGGTTGAGCAATCCTGCCACTCTAATAGTTCTTTTTCTGTTGGGCCATCTCATACACCAAGGTGTAGATAATTTTTTTTCTTTGTTGTAGTAATTTCCTTCTCCAAATACTTCAAGTATTATCTTTTTTATTCTATTTTATGTTACCTTGGTTTCCTATTTTCAATTTTTTGCTTATGACTAGTCATTTGTATTGGATATTACTGTCACTATATCCTTATGCTTTCATCTTGAGTTGCTGATGAGGACTGGTAGTTACCAGTCTGAGATTATGGTACCTCATGCTACTTTGAGGTATTAATATCTAGTTGGTGCGAAGTTTCAAGATCTACTGCTTGACTTCGTTCACAACATCTATTGTGTTTAGGGCTCCTATTCTTATTTTACGCATGATCTATTGCTTGCGAATTTTAGGTTATGGCAACCTGATTCATGCAAATCCGCAAGTTCTATCGCTTGTTTTTGTCATTGTTTTTGCAGGCACATGTGCCTTTGCATTTTTTTTCAAGATCTGTAACTTGCGAGATTGAGGTTGTGAACCATAAACTAGGTTGTATCGGCTTCATTGTATTCTACAACTCTAAGACTTGAGTTCCCAATATCAACTGGTTTTACTGCTTTATGACCGTAAACTAGGTTTTACGGTGTTTCTCTAGTGGGTTCTCTTACTGTCATTGTGTAAGACCATAACGTGTTGGGTATCTCATCTACCCTCCGGTTCACTTTCCTTCCAATCATTTTTCAATTCCTTGGACTAACATTTTGTTAGTTACCTCCACTTGGCCATTAGCTTGGGGATGAGTTACAGACATGAATTTTTGCGCGATCCCTAATTTCGAGCACCACTCGGTGAATGTTCCACTTTTGAATTGTGTACCATTATATGTCACGATAGTTTGAGGTACACCAAACCAACAAACTATGTTTTTCCAAACAAACTTTCTTGCTGCTTCTGCCGTGACTCTTCCTATTGGCTTCGCTTCTACCCATTTTTTGAAATTGTCAATCGCTTTGATTAGAAATTTTGGATTACCAAATCCTCTAGGGAAAGTTCCCACCAAATCATTTCCCCATTTGTCGAATAGCCGGGCTCCATATATCCCTATTAGAGTATACTGTGGTTCATGCGATATCGACGCATTAATTTGGTAGTTTTTGCACTTTAGGACGAAGTTGTGCGCATCGTTAAACATTGTTGGATAATAATACTCTGCTCGTGCGATTAATGAACTGATGAATGGAAGATGAGTAAATGAGGATAGTATCATCGACATAGACCAAGAGATACAACAAAGTGGTAACGTGAGAAAACACGAACAAAGATGTAACAGAGGTGCTGCAAAGAAACCCAAGCGGTTGAATATAAGAGTTCAACCGCTAGAACCATGTTCGAGGTGCTTGCTTGACCCCATATATAGATTTGCGCAAGTAATAGACATTATCTGGGCGAGGAGGATCCTTATATCAAACTGATTGTGCCATGTAAATTGGAGCATCAAGAACACCATTTAGAAAGGCATTCTTGGCATCAAGCTATGGAGAGGCACTCGACGCATGGTAGCAATTACAAGAATAATGTGAACCATAGAGGCTTTGACAAAAGGACTAAAAGTATGGTCGAAATTAAATCCCGGAATCTGAGAAACCTCTTGAGCAACAAGATGGGCTTTGTAGTGATCAATACTTTTATCAGGGTGATACTTGAGACAATATACCCATTTAGGACCCGCACCGGCAACATTCACGCTTGAGGGCTAGGGCACTAAATCCAAAGTATTTTGGTGGCAAAGAGTAGACATTTCCTTATCCATAGCTGAAACACAACGTAGATCCCGAAGGGCGGCACGATAGTCGCGAGGCTCAGGCTGGGCAACCAAAGCAGCATTAAGACCATTAAAAACATAATCCTAAAAAGAGTGAGACTACCGAGATTCACCAATTGTTCTAGTAATCATACAGTAGGTATGAGTCAGAACTAAATCAGGAGAGTCATCAGAGGAGCACTAGCGTCGGAAGATGGCTAATAGCGCATATCCCAATAAGACAAGGGCAGCCAATGCTGAAAGAGCATCGTCAACCCCATATCAATAATATGACAATGTTTGTGCTCAATACGCCCATTTTTTCAGGCGTGTAGGGGCAAGAGATCTGATTGTGAGTGCCCTTAGCTGCAAAATATACCTAAAGCAAGTACTAAGAAACTTAGTGTCATTGTCACTCTGAAAGATCTAAATATGAGAAGAAAACTAATTCGCAACAAAGCCCTCAAACTATATGTACACGTTAACAAATTCGGACTTATGACAAAGAGGATATGCCACAAAAAATATTGAATACTCATCAACAAAAATAACATAATATGCAAAACCATTTACAAATAAAACTGGGCCAGGACCCTCCAAATCACAATGAACCAAATCAAAAACATGCAAGGCACGTTTAGGGTTTTCAATAAAATATAGTGCATGTTCTCTCACCTTAACACAATGGGTGGAAGTAGGAGATTTAGGCAGTAAAGAAGAAACAGATAAAAGTCCAGAACTACTCAAAGTGGAAATAACACTATGAGGTACAAGACCTAGCCGAGCATGCCAAAGCTCAAATGACGCCCACTCCATTTTATTCTGAATGAAAGATATCAATGCGGTTTCACCTCGGTCTAGCACATACAATCCATCTTCACCGTGACCTCTGCCCACGATTTCCTCGGTGACTTTGTTCTGAATAATAAATGACCGGTTATGAAAGGAAATTAGAACACCCGAATCGCAAGTCAATTTACAGATGGAAAACAAATTTTTGGAAATGCTCCGAACAACCAATACATTATACATCCTTAAAGTAGATGTAAGTTGGGAATCACTAATATGAGAAATCGAAATATGATCACCAACCAATAGAAACATAAGAGTTACCAGTGTATGAACTGACACGCTCCAGAGTATAAGCGGTAGAACTCATACGGATAAGGGCACTAGATTCAATGTACCATTCAGACGTGCGAGAAGAGGGCTCCAATTGTAGAGACTGAAAGATCTCCGCCATGTGGGCAGAATTTGAACGGCGAGGAGAGAAAACCCAATGAAATAATTAATTTCTTATTCATATTAGAAGAATATTCTTATTTTTATCTGTGGAAATATTTATTAGGAGGTATCTCTATTTCCTTTTCTAAATAAGTTATGCTTCTTGTGTTGGGAAGAATAAATTAGATTTAATATTTTAAGTATGATTATAATTATATTAGAAGAATAATTTAATTCGTAGATTGGTTTTTTCATGTAATATAAATAAACCAATCGATTTTCAAGAAAGAAGAGCAGTCCAAATGAGACTTGGATAGATATTCTCACTTGAAAATCCTGGTTTTGTACTATATTGATTTTCATCAATATGAGGAGGCACTTTATCAAGTTTCATCTAGCAATTGAAGCAATCATTGATAATTACAGTGTGAAATTCAAGGTAACATAACCAGGTTCAATTTATTCTTGTCTATATTGTACTAAATTATCTTATAGTTTTATTTAATTGAATTGTGTGATTTATTTGGATTGATCACCTGCACATTCATACTAGAGAAAATTGACGACCTTCTTATGGATCATGATTAGTGATTTAGATTGCACAGGCACCGATAGTTTCACTATAAGAAATATGACCTTTTTACCTTGGTTCTGGAGGGACTTTTACCTTGGCTATTTTCCAAAAAATAGTCGAGATAAATGCAGTTGTAGTAAAAAGTACAATTTTGACCTCAACATTTTCTAAAATAACGGAGGTAAAAATGTCGGTGACCGACACCGAGACTGATGTTAGTCGCTTTGCTAAATGAGTGATTGCAACCGTAGTTCTCGATCTCGCTAACAACCAATTTTGGTGGCTACCAAGTCCAAACCCAACGTTGCTCTTAACCGAGTGCACTACTGATGTCGGTCAAAAGTGAATTCGACCAACATTAAAGCCGATGTACGGACTGCATTACCGATATTGGTCAAAAGAGGATTTGATCAACATCAAAGCCGACATCAGTTTTGCCAAGGAACGGCTTAGGTCGATTATGTTTTTGAGCGACGTTTGTAGGCTTGACATATTTTCGTATTTTCACTGTCGATGGGGCGGTCGACGTTGCTCACTTAGTGCATTACGACCAACAGTGAATTGACATATGACCGAAATGATTAATAATATAAATTAGCGTGCAACTTAAGCAAAATGGATATTTATCACACAATTATCAATACATGATGAGACGCTAGAAGCATGTGTTTCCTAATGCATCTAACATACCTTTTCGTAGCTTTTGCATGGTAGATTGCTAGTTTTAAGTAAGTTTTCATTACAAGGGGTTTAGATGGCTATTGTTGGTTTTTATATCTAAATCCCTAGTTTTGTAGCTTATTTAGATCTAATGGATTCTATGTCCTTACGAGCATCTAGATTCTATTTTGTGAGATTATTTGTAGATTGATAGTAGGAACTTTGGAGTAGTTTAGTGAAAGCTATTCACTAGAATGATAGTAAAGTGAGCAAAACGGGATTAGGATAAGTCCAACTCACTGATCGTGTAGACGTACATGGTTCGTGACGCTTAAAATGGTGGACAATGAGGAGAACCAAACCCCAAATTCACGAGGTATGTAGACATGCCTCACCCGTGAAGCTCACATATCCTCCTACATCCAAATCACCATTTCTTCCCTATAACCCTCAAAATACCACCCAAACCCATTTACCCTCAAAACCCTTGAGACACACAACTCAAAATCTAAGAGGTAACTCTCCAATGTGATTCAATTCTTTATTCAGTTTGTAGTGTATGATAGTGGTTGTGAATGAACTTGCTTGATTAAAGGTTATGGGTAGTATATTGTGGTGATGGTAGTTTGTTCATTAGATCCATGATTGTGCCACTAAGGGTAGATTTTAGTGTTCGTTTTTCATTGTAAGTTTTCTCTTATTTCCTCCCCTTGACATATGTTGTAGATTGTGTATATGCATTGAGGACAATGCAAGCTTCAAGTGTGGGAGAGTGGAATTAGATGATACTTATGATTTTTAGTCATTTTCATGTAGTAAGCATCTCTTTTAAGAGCATTTTAAAAAATATAAAAAGAAAAAAATGCCCGGCTAAGTCAAAAACCCAAAAGGGCAATTTAGGAAACAATGAGAAAGACCCGGATAGGTTGGAAAATGATGCAAAAGTGAGAGGTCAAATGGTGTGGAAAAAGGTGAGAAGTGAGCTTTGAAAAAGAAAAAATGTATGAGATGCTAGGATGAAAACCATTTTTATGTAGTAAGCAGCTCTTTTAAGAGAAATATTAAAAAATTGAAAAAAAAATACTTGGCTAAGTTTAAAACCCAAAAGGGCAACTTAGGCAACAATGAGAAAGGCCCGGATAGGTTGAAAAACCTATGCAAAAGTAAGAGGCCAAATGGTGTGGGAAAATGTGAGAAGTGAGCTTTGAAAAAGAAAAATATTTTGTGGGATGCTAGGATGAAAACCTGAAAGGGCACTTAGGAAAAACTAGAGAAATCAAAACTCATTCCATGCTTCTCTTGGATTGTCTTGTGGTAGTTTCTTTTGGTTGAATAACTTAGCTTTACACATTAATATTTTGTGAACTCCACTTTTTGATTTGGTATGTTGGTTAGATTGTCTTAGTTTCTTTAGGATATGAGAGTGTGAGAGATTCTTATGTCTTTGGAGGCTAGGGTAATCTAGGAATAAAATGTTGGGTGTTTTGGGACATTCTTTGCATGTTATATTACGCTTAGATCTTTGCTTGTTCTTGTTTACTCGAGGATGAGTAAAGGTTTAAGTGGGGGATTTGATGAGACGCTAGAGGCATGTGTTTCCTAATGCATCTAGCATACCTTTTAGTAGCTTTTGTATGGTAGATTGCTAGCTTTAAGTGGGCATACATTGCAAGGGGTTTAGTTGGCCGTTGTTGGTTTTCGTATCTAAATCCCTCATTTTGTAGCTTATATAGATCTAGTAGATTCTATGTATTTACGAGCATCTAGATTCTATTTTGAAAGCTTAATTGTAGATTGCTCGTAAGAACATCAGAGTAGTTTAATGAAGGTCATTCACTAGAATGGTAGTAGAATATAGAAGGTCATTCGCAAGGATGGTAGAAGACTAAAGGCCATGAGTCAAAACATGGAAGAAGATAGAAGGGTCGAAGAAGGAAGACAAAGAAGTGAACGAATTGAGATACGGGAGTTAAACTAAGTTCTAAGAACGATCCGAGAAGAACCAGCCTCGATGGGTGGCACCATTGGATTCATATTTTTGGGCTCTATAAAATAGACTATAAGAACTCCCAAATTGGATCAGCGTTCATCCATAGCAGCGCAAACAAGTTGAAGAAAAAAAAGACAAGTTTTGGAATATTCGAAGACCGGTACGGTCCGTGTAGATTTACACAGCTCATGCCAAGCTCGTGCCTAGTCAAGCGCTGAGGCGACTAAGTTCTTGCATGGACCGTGTGCCTTCGCACAGCCTGCACATCATAAATTTAAGAACGAGGTCTCTAGTCCACATCCCACGAGGTATTGTGCGACCGCACACTCAGAAGAAGGAGACTGCGTCTCCGGTCTCCAGTCTACGGCCCTCATACTTTTGCATGGGCCACATGCTCAGTTCACCCAGGGAACAGCTCCAGTATGCGGCCCATGTACTTTTGTAGGGGCTGTATGCTTTTACACGGCCCGTGTTGATGTGTCACTAGTGGTGGCCTTAGGGTTTCACTAGTGGTGGCCTTAGGGTTTCTTCCAAACTTGGGCCTTTAGAGGCCCATTTATCCTCTCTTATATAAGGAGTCTTTAGTCTCCTAGGTTTAACAAGGAGGCATAATGTAGGCCTAAATTTTGTGGTAGGTAGGAAGGAAGAGGAGAATTCTCTCTCTCTCTCTCTCTCGTTCTTCTCTATTTTTATTCTTTTACTTCTTTAGAGAGCCTTCATAATTTGTAATTTCTATTCCTAGTTCTAAGAGTAGGTAGAGAGAGAAAGATACTAACTCTTCTCTTCTCTTTTGTTATTTCCGAGTTTATGCCTATGACATTGAATCCAATGACTGAATTGGGTTCAATGACCATGGAGTAGTGTAATTACTTGGGGATATTATTTGTATTCATGACTAAATAATGATTTTGTGAGATTCTAGATCTTCCTATATATTATGTCTATGAATATTCATGTTTGACTTGTGCCTATTATTCTTGTGAGATGCATTTTATTTATATATATATATATATTCTATGATGCACAGTAGTTTCATATGTGATATGTATCGTATTGGGCTTGTTTGCTCCTTGGAAGTGTCGGGATATGAGTATTGTAGGTTCGTGGGTACCGGCTTTGTGGTGCGTGCATATATGATCGTGAGTACTGTTTCGATCGTTATAGCCTAACTTAATTAGATCGTACCCAGATATATTTGGCATGATAGTTTGTAGCGACTAAGGTTATCGTGTAGCGACCATCTTCGTTTCATCCCTAGAGTCATCGTGAGACTCCAATTCCATTTCCTCTATAGGCCTAGGGAGAAGCATCCATAGTGGAGTGCCCTGGATGTATTTACTTACTCTAATATCTAACGTGCCCAACGCTCGCTAGGCGACTGCTTAGGCATCTGATCCTTAACGCGGGAATGTATTAGCTTAGGGAGTGAGATTTTATGGGGAAAGAGAAGCGTTGTTTGGATCCTTGATCACCGACGCACTTTCCCTAATTATTGGGTGGTGTTGATATGATAAAATAGGTTTAGGTACCTTTATGTGATAGACATTAGGAAGTGTCGACTATCACCCACACTATGTGACATAGACATGAGATATGTTTATATGTCTATATGTGATAGAATTTAGTATCAAAATTATTTACCACTCATGTTACGCAAATATCCCAAGGTTAGTTTAATAGAGTTTGATCTTCCTTTTTGCATGATTATTATTTGTTACACAACCCCCCCCCCCCAAACCTATGTTCATAGCACTAGATTTTCTGAACATACAATCAAAGTGATGCCAGATTGTGTGTTGTGTTTAGTTTGAATTATAGAATATATGTGAACAACCCCGGATTTGCCACTAGCTACTCTCTAATAGTTGGTAGTGAGCACGGGAGAAATATATAAATTCTATCTTTGCATCTTAGCGCTCCGCGTGTTAATTTAAGCTCTCCAGAAAAGGTTAATTTGTTAATGACCCCTCGGAGTGCAGATCAATGCACTAACATATTACAAATTATGGTGATATCCACTATACTATAATGGTCGCATTGTATTTGATTCAAACACTTTTTGGAGGTGGTTTACAAAATAGTCGAGCGATGATCAACTAAATTTCTCCATGATTACGTAGAAAGTCCAACGATGATTCTCTCGCTCCCTTACTGCAATTTCACACAAAGCATAGATAATTTTAGAAATAGGTAATCCTCCAATGAAATATACAAAAATCATACTTATACAAGACTAATACTTATAACATGTCATTGGTCAAAGTGAAAGTTACCATTGACTTTGTTTGAGAGGTTGTGGTCAACCAATCTCAATTATATTTCCGCCTTCCAACTGTTCCCTTATGTTCCATCTATGACATCAAAATTTCCACTTATGCTGGTTACAACATGAATTGCCGAGGAAAAACACACACAAATAATTCCACTTCATGTGACAGACGTCGGTCACATATAATTTTGTTGTCAGTAGGAATGATAACTAGGGACCAACGTCGGTGATTTAAACAATTTTCTAAGAAAAATAACATTATTTACTCAAATTAACCTTGGTCTATGCCTAGGACTCCTCATTAGTTATAAAAGGCATAATATTCACAACAACAAGAGTAAAGAACATAATCTACAAAATAAAAATCTAACACAATAATCACAAGATGAGTAAATTACATGAACTTTTACTCATCTTAGGTCAACTATGGCTTGACTTATATTATTTTACTAACATTAATGACAAAAGGTTTGACCTTCACTCATCTTAGGTCAACCACGGCTCGATTTCTATTATTTTACCAACATAGATCACAAAAGGTTCAACTTTTACTCATCTTAGGTCAATTGTGGCTTGACTTTTATTATAAACCAACATAGATGACAAAAGGTTCGACCTTTACTCATCTTAAGTCAACTATGGCTCGACTTCTATTGTTCTACCAATATAAATGACAAAAGGTTTGACCTTTACTCATCTTAGGTCAATTGTGCCTCGATTTCTATTATTTTACCAACATAGATGACAAAAGGTTCGACCTTTACTCATCTTAAGTAAACTCTATCTCACTTCTATTTTTTTTTTTGCAAACATAGATGACCAAAGGTTTGACCTTTACTCATATTAGGTCAATCGTAATTTGGCTTATATTTTAAACCACCATAAATGAAAAAATGTTCGACCTTTACTCATATTTGGTTCGACTTCTATTTTTTACCAGCATAGATAAGAAAAGGTTCAATCTTTACTCATCTTAGGTCAAGTGTGGCTCGACTTCTATTTTTTTACCAACATATGTGACCAAAGGTTTGACAATTACTCATCTTAGGTTAACCGTGGCAAAAATTTATATTTTTACCAACATAGATGATAAAAAGGTTCGACCTTTACTCATCTTAGGTCAGTTGTGGCTCAACTTATGTTGTTTTACCAACATAGATGACAAAAGGTTAGACATTTACCGATCTTAGGTCAACCGTAGCTGTACTTCTATAATTTTACCAAAATACACCTTCCATCCCAACATTATTTACACCTTTTCCTATTGGGGATGTCCCAACTGAATTTGCACCCTACAATTTATTTCCTGATTTAGAAAACTTTGCCTATTACTTTACTTGGATTGACCCCTCTTTATTTTAAATTCTAGGCCAAACTAACCCACCAACCCCAAAAGCAATAGCCTAACCCCACTACACATCACCCTAACTCATTAAATAATCCAAAGCAAAAAAACGTCATCTTTCTCTCTCTACAAGTGGAGCTATGATAAAGGGAGTAAATGACAAAAGGCTCAGGTTTTACTCATCATAGGTCAACTCTGGCTTGACTTATATTGTTTTACCAATATAGATGACAAAAGGTTCAACCTTCACTCATCTTAGGTCAATCGTGACTCGACTTCTATTATTTTAACAACAAAGATGACAAAAGGTTTGACTTTTACTCATCTTATGTCAACTGTAACTCAACTTCTATTGTTATACTAACATTGATGACAAAAGATTTGACCTTTACTCATATCAGATCAACTGTGGCTCGACTTCTATTTTTTTACCAACATAGTTGACAAAAGGTTTTAAATTTACTCATCTCAGATCAACCATGGCTCGACTTCTGTTGTTTTACCAACACAAATGAGAAAAGGTTCAACCTTTACTCATTTAAGGTCAACCGTGGATCGAATTCTATTGTTTTACCAACATACATAACAAAGGAGCAACTGCTTGAGTTCAAATATAAACCTAAAATTGACCTACTTAAATATATTTTTCCAATGTGGGAAAATATTTGTTTTAGATACAAATAGAGTGGGGAAAATTCAGTGGCCAAATTATCAATCACATGCTAGTGGGCAACAAAGTATTTTTGCCCAGACTAAATAATGACTGACTTCGGTCGTGTCATGATTTATTTTCGGTTTTGTTAATAGGTCGGAAATGTCTCACCACCTCGATAGACTATCCAAAATAACTAGTCATTCAAAATGACGTCGTTTCTAACGCATCTCCCTATAATGTGTGTGTGTGTGTGTGTGTGTTTAACCTCAAAATTGTTTCAAACTAGTCATCCCCCCCCCCAATTCTGAATACTTAACCCTTCAAAGGTTAATTTAAAGAGGTATGTCTTGCTAAACCATATCTTGAAAATCTTTAATTCTATTTCTTGTATGTTTTTATGTCACATAGTAGTTATTTGTATGGAATTTGAAGTGGCACTTAACTTTATGAATTTTGTTTCTACATATGTCCATTTTTGTTTTTGAATATTTTTTATATCCATGTTTATGTTAGTGGTTATTATTATTGTTGGATTCGTGGATGTGATTAGGTATATTTATGTAGTTTTTGGGTTAAATGATTATAGTTCGTTTAGGATTTCCCAATGCATGCAATGTCGGTTACCTCTTGGTTATGTCGTCGATATTATTGGGACATCACCGACGTCGGCTGTTGTTTCCGATCATTCATCGTAGTTTATAATTTCAATTTTATTGTGCAGTTGGTAGATCACCGATGCTACCGTCGTTTGAATCAGCAGGAGATTGAAGTCTGCTTACGTGTCGGTCATGAATCTATACTAGACCGACACGTCCGTGATATTAATCTTATGGTTTCAGTCTGACCGATAACATAGGCGATTAGTGATCGCCATCGCATATAACCAAGTTAGCCGAAAACAATTTATTGAATCCCAATGACTTAATTTCCTCAACACAATTTCTATTAATGTTTTTTTTGTTTCATTACAGTAACATTTAGGATTAACGACGAGTAACAGGGAATCTATGGTGCGGACCATGAGCTGCGAAGATTATGTATATTTAACATTTTTGTGTTATTTAAGTACATGTGCACAAAAAATAATTTATTTATTTTCTGCAACAAGTTGGATTAGGTAGTCGAACCAACCCCCTCAATGTAGATGCCTACACCATGTCCCTGAATAGGCCACGTTTTAGGTGCATTCTATCGCAACAAAACTTTGGGGTTAACCCCACTATAGTAAGTTCTACTTGATACAGTTAATTTATTTTATGTTTATCAATTATCTTTTGTTATTGATCATTCCATACTAACTTTACTTCTTTGTTTATGATTTAGTACATTCCACGGGACATGGTGGCATGCCTACCAAAAGAAAAAGGTCTTGGTCATGCTCAAGTGCAATGTTTGCAACTGGCACATGAGGTATTCGGGGAACAGATTGATCAAGACTCTTTCCCAAAATAATGAGGAAAATTTCAGACATGCAACTAGCTGTCTCACATGGATGTTGTTTTCTTTGAGATATTTGAGGTAACTGACGCCCGCATCGTGTTCAGGGTCATTTATGTGAATGGCACATAGATGCGTCGTTGAATGATTTTTTTATCTCATTCTTTTGATCTAGGATTTGAATAATATTAACATTATTTTACTTTAGATTTAATTTTTCTTTTCATGTTTTTGGTGTAGGTGTAAATCAACAAAATTTTATATACTTGTACGCATTTATTATCTATTTTTTTTATCTTCAATTAAAATTTGTATATTTAAACTATTATCGAAAATGAAATATTGTTTTGGACTTGCGGCTGACATGACAAATATTTCAATCAATTTAAAATAAGAAATTAATTTTTAAGCTCGATGTTAGTTTTTGAAACACATTGTTTAATACATAACCAATGTCACTTGACCATCGATTCCATCGTCGGTCTTACCAATGGATCATGCAACGTCGTTAGGCATGAACAAAGGTTTAACCTGGAATAATACATCACGTCTAATGTCGCATACCCGTCAGTCACGCTATTTACTTTGTTTTTCGTGACGTTTTACCTAGGCTAAATCATAATCGAGGTAAAAAAACTCACCTTTTACCTCAGTTGTTTTTAACCGATGTAAGATATACCTTTTACTTTATTTTGAAAAAATGAGCTAAACGAATTTTTACCTCATTTATTTGCCTAATACCAAATAACCGAGGTAAAAAGTCCAAAGTAAAAGGCTAATTTTCTTGTAGAGTTTGCTTTGCTGGGTCACGTATCTCATTAGTTCTCAGTTTAATGCTTCTAGTTACCCTAATTGTGTGTGTGCATGATTTTACTTTCTAGTTAGGGTACTTCCAGAGAAAATATGGTGCTATAAATAATGTGTACTCCTCCGGTTTTCTAACATTGGCTCCGTTTGACTACAAAAAATTTCCAGGCGTGTTTGACCAACAATAACTTTAGCTACCTACAATAACGGACGTCAAGTGAGGTGTCTTTGAATTCTTTATAACATGCAGTTTCTAAAAAGTAAAACTTTATACACTGTTATTGTATGAAACTAAAGTTATCGCTGGTCAAACATACCTTGAAAAAATTTCAAAAAAAGAGAGTCATTGTTAACAGACTAGAGGGAGTATGTTTATGACCTCTTGCATATTTGGGAACGAGAAAAATATTAGGGATTGAATGAATTTGAAACCCGTGATCGTTTTATGAAGTTGATTAGTGGAAATTTTTAAATGAACTATTTTTATTATATGAATGAAATCCTTTATTCTATATTATTATTTTTATTAGTGTTAAATAATAAATTCATAAACCCCCAAACCCAAGTTTAGAGTTGGCCGAAATATTTTATTAAATAGGGAATAGAATTTTCTCCTGAGTTGAACCCTTACATGCTTGCTGAATTACCTTAATATTGTACGTGGATAAAGTTTAAAAATTGAATCTTGATATTGGTACTTAGTTTGAAATCTTGACTTTTAATTATTTTCACAAAAGTTATTTAGTTTTCTCTTCAAGCAAATACCAAGGCCGTGGATTGTTATAAACTAGGATGATGCAATTGAGAAAGTTTCAGTGTTCTCTTCAAATTCCAAAAGTTTTATTTAGTCTTGTGGCAGTTGAATGAGAGAGGAAACTACCATGATTCCTTAATGTTACATCAAAAGAATTTTCACGCTCAAATAAAATTAGTATTGAAGATAAAATTCTTTTGATGATTTTTTTGAGCAAGTGTCGAAAGAGTACTATTTAAATTGAGATTATGCTCAATTGTCAATGAGAATATTGAATTGGTAAAAAGAAAAACCTTGAATCGAAAGAGACGTTTAGAAGATGAGTAAAGTACATTTTGGAAACCAAAATTTATTAAATGTAGTAATTATTCAGCATTAAACACATTAAATTAAATATAGAAATTATTTTTTAATTATTTATTGTTTAATCTGATGTGGCAAGTTATGGGAGTGCCACTTATCAAAATGGTTGCTCTTTTAGTTATATTTATAGATAATTAGAACCATTGGCTGGAACTCTGCTTAAACCCTATGTTCGCCGCACCCCTCATTCTTCAATTTTTTCTCCATCTTTCTATTAGGGGAGATGGAGAACAACAATTTATTTTAATTTATATTTTACTATTCAATAAGTGTGAGATTTGTCTCCACAAATTAGTTTGCTTTTTTGACCTGATCGTTGTGTTCTTGATGATAACTCAATTTAGTTGTTCAAGTTGATGTATTGTTCTAGTTTGCTTGTTCATATTGTGTTCGTAATTTTGTTTATGATTTTATTTTTGTATCTCCATTAATTTGGATTCATCATATCTGTGTTTTTCAAGGTGTTTACAGTTTGAAAAACGTAGATCGTGGTTGGATCAAGTGGTGTTACATTTGTAGAAGATCCATGTTTGGCGCAGTGATATTGATGTGTGATACGCTCCTCTCTTCCAAGTGGTTATCATTTTTGCGGGAAGAAAGTTAATATCGCTGAGAGCGATATTACAGTTTTTTATTGGATCTCTAATCTGTAATAGTACAGACGACCAGTCTAGTTGACATGTTATTTAGATATACTTGCAATATATTAGTTATTGCTAGAGCCTAGTTAGGTTGGATGTCATTTCAACTCATTGTAATTTTCGTTGGACGTTCTTTTCCAGCATATTGGAACAATTGATTTTTCAAAAAAAAACCATTAGCTGGAAAGGGAAATGATAATATTAATGGAAATAATAACACTCAGGTTACAAATTAAACTCACTAGAGTGTTTGATTATAGGAACAAAAAAATAAAGTACTTGTGTTCTCCCAAACTAAGATTAGATTGTTTGATTAGAACTTTACATAGATAAGCAATTTCAGTAATCTAACTTTAAAATAAAAAATTCAAAGTAATATGGGTGGACTTCTCACATCCAAAGAACACATGTGTGTCATCTTCTAACTGACAAGAACATCTGGAACAGTTTGTATGATAAATTATGCCCCTTCTTGATAAGTTCTTCGCCGTTGGAAGAGTCGGGCCGATGATTCTCCAATTATAGACTTGAAACTTGTGTGGAATTTTAACATTCCAAAGAAACTTCCAAAACTTACGAAGGTCCTAAGAAACTTGATGCGTATTAGGCTATAATTCTTTGAAAATCAGATAATACACTCTCTTTACTGAATAACGACCATCCTTATTAGGTATCCATAAAAGTCTATATGAGCATGCAGAAAATTTATCTGTGTGAATTTCTGCAATCTTTGAAATCACCTCTCTTGGAAACATAGAACAAATTGGTTGATGCGATCATTGACCTTTAAACTAGTCTGGGAACCGATAAGTGAATCTTCTGATATAGGGTTGTGTACCTGGAATCCATTGATCAGTGATTCTAACATTATTTCCGTTGGTAACTTGCCAAGCCAGGGTTTCTTTCACCATAGATCTAACTCATAAAATAGACTTCCAACCCCAAGAATCTGAGGATTTAGAGTTCATAGTAAGGAATTCTTTGTTTATCATGTATTTCTCCCTATAAACTCTTCCAATGAAAGAGTTATTGTTCAATATTATAGCCCATGTATGCTTGCCTAGTAAAGCCTTGTTCATCGCTTCCGTAGACCGCAATCCTAGTCCCCCTTCTTCTTTGGATCTACAAATTTTCTGCCAAGCTTTCTAGTGTACTTTTCTTTTATCAGGTTTACCACCCCAAACAAAACCCGCTATCATCTTGTCTAACTTTGTGAGGATAGTCTTTGGTATTCTGAATATTCCAAGAGGATATATCGCCACTGAGGAGAGAACATGCTTTGCCATGGTAATTATCCCTGAAAGAGATAGAAGTTTCGTCTTCCATGAGGAGAATCTCTGATGGAACTTATGAATAAGACATCTGTAGATTTGTACCTTTGATGATTGAAAACTTATATCCATCCCTAATTACTTCCATCCTAATCCATTTCCGTGTATATTTATTGTGTATCTCGCATATTTCTGCAGACTTTCCGACGTATTTGGACTAAAAATCATTGCACACTTGTCCAAGTTCAATATTTGTCCGGAATACCTGATAAAAAGATCTATTGTTTTTTGCAATGTCATCCACCTCTCTGGTATTGAATTCCGAGAAAATTATGCAGTCATCTGCATACATGAGGTGACTAATCTTTGGTCCATTACAAGATATTCCCAAACCCTGATTTCTATTGAATTATATATTCCTTTCAAGCCAAGAGGAATAATTTTTTTGGCATAATATGAATAGATACGGTGATAAGGATCACCCTTGCCTGAGACCTTTATCCGGTTTGAAATAAGAAGACCTCTCACCATTTAACAGAACTTGATAAGATACCGTTGAAATATAGGACATTATCAACTTGATTAAGTTATCTGATAACCATGTCTGCCTTAATACTACTTGTAAGAAATTCCAGGACACTCCGTCATGTGCTTTACTCATATCTAATTTAATAGCCATAAAACATCTTGTTCCTTCTTCTGTTTCTTCATAAATTCGATAACTTCATGTGCTAGTAAAACATTTTATGAAATGCATCTCCCTGGAACAAAATAGTTTTGAGTCTCTGAAATCAGATCATCAATACTTTCTTTCATTCTATTAGCCGATATTTTTTCCCGCACCTTATACTTAACATTGCATAAAGATATTGATCTAAACTCACCAGCTGAAGTAGGATTCTTCTTTTTTGGCATAAGGACCATCTGTGTTTTGCCTTATTCAGGTTATATAGCACAACTTCAGTAAGTTCTTGAAAAATAATATTCCAATAATCTTCTATAAAATCCTGGAGACATCCCCTGATTTCCAAGATTTCATTTCCTTAATATCCCTCCAAACTTTTTTTCCCTATGAATGGCTGATTCAGTTTTCCACCTTGTTGTGATGTTAGTTTTCTCTCATTGCTATGAACGTAGTCTTGGAGATCAGTTTCTGATGAGTGAGGTGGTGGATACCATTATGGTGTTGTGAAAAATGATTTAACATGATCTGTAATGACCTGAAAAACTTCTCCTTGCTAAAAAATCCATTGTTCATTACTATCACAAAGACCCTGTATTGTGTTGATATTCTTCCTTTTAGTTGCCCATTTGTGATAAAAAGTAGTGTTTTTATCTCCAAATGTCATTCAAGATAGCCTTGATCTCTACTGCCAATAATCAGAATGCTTTTGATGATCCTTGAGCTTCAACATTATGTAATCAATCTCTTGTTTATGTTGTTGAAGTCCAGGACCCTTTTGCAGTTTGTACAACCTCTGCTCCATATTCTTGATGTTCTTTTCCAGGTTTCCATATTAATTGTCACTCCAATTATGTAGATGTTGTAGAGTGATTTCATGTTTAGTGTTTAAAATCTGATCAGGTCTGCACAATCCCTGCAACTGTGGACTTTGTAATCCTTCATTGCTGGCTTTGTCGACAATCCGATCTGAGACACTTGATTTAGCCCAAAAGGCTTCATATCTATAGATCTTCTTTGATGTTTTCTTCTTTGGATTCAGATCAAGTAGAAGTGGACTATGATCTAAGTGTATAATAGGTAGATTGAATACCTTTGTCTCTGGAAACAGATCTTTCCATTGCTTGTCTTGTAAAGCTCTATCCAGTCTTTATATTGTGTTGTTGGGATGATCTCGGTTGTTCATCAAAGTATGCCATAATCCTTCATTATGGATTTCAATGAGTTCATACTTCTCAATGATTTCATTTAGCCCTGTGGTTTCCCTCCTCTTTTATCTCTTTGGGTGATGACCTGGCTAAAGTCTTTTAGAACACTACTAATGGATACTGAGAGTAGCAACAAAAATCATTCAAAAATTCCCAAAAAAAGGTCTTCCCGACACCTCCGGTGACCATAGATAAAATCTAAACACCACTTAACATGATTGGTGTTAGGAACTACTAAGCTAACAAAGTTTTTAGACTTAAAAACTACTTGAACATCAAGACTACTACACTAAAATAAAGCTAACCCACCCAATATTTCAATTGGATCTACATATTCGGCTAAATCAAACTTTAAATTGTCTTTCCAAGCTTCAAGACTTTGCTAGTTGGCCATCGTCTCAAGAAGACACATCATCTCCGGCTTCTTGTGCTTCACCAATTTTTTGATCCTCTTCTTCGTGGAGGCATTATTGAAGCCTCTACAGTTCCATGCAATTACTCACATATCTCTTTGGGGAATTGTTTTGGTACAGTTCCCACAAAACCATCCATGTGTTCTTGAATGCCTTTATTTTCCTTAGCTGAATTTGCTGCTTCCTTTCCCTTCTGCTTGCCGATATCCTATAATGGAACTTTCTCTGCAAAGAAAACTTTCTTCTTTCCTCTTTTATCTGCATTTGACATATCCCCCAATCAGCGGTGCCTCATTTCCAGCTTTTAACTTGAACTTGTTCACCAGGGATATGAACCTCTTCTTTTGTGGAAAGATTCCCCATTCTTGGTTATCCACTTCCTCATTATCCTCAGAATGAGCCATCTTCCCAACTTGTCCTTTTTTGTTATAAATGAGAATTGGTTTAGAAGTTGCCAGACTACTTTCATCCTTCATCCAATCATAAGCTATTGCTTTCTCTATCTGAACTTCCTCCTGTCCTTAAAATTCCACCACGAATGCCTTGCCGTTTCCTTTACTGCTATTCTCTGCCAGTTGCTTCTGCACCTTAAATAATTTCTTTTACTCTAAAGCAGTCATTCTCTTCATTATCTTCTTCTTTGTGGAAAGCATTTTCCGTCGAGCTTCTCTCTTCTCCATCAACCACTTACTTCTTCTCTCTGACGATTCCTGAACTATTTTATACTGCGGAATATGATTTTCCAGAGTTACACTTTGAACTGAATCCTGAGCTTGCTCCTCCTGAAATTGCTCCTCCTCAGTTATGTTCACCCTACTCAGATCCAACAGAATAACATCCGCATTAATCATTTCTTCATCATCTTGTTCTTGCATTAGATCTCTTGTCAACTGCCTAATAAACTTGGATATTGTGTTGTTGCTCTCATTACTTTCAGTCGAGCTGAGAGAATCCATAACCTGAGAATTTAGTTGTACTGGATTGTATTGATCTTTCTAGTACATGTGTTTATTGATCTTTTTTATCGTGCTCGGTTCTCTAATTTTGTGTTAGATTTAGTCTTACAGGTATGAATATGTAAACATATATTTTATTGTATGATATCTATATTTGATCTTGGGTTCAATCAACTTTTCAGTGTTTTATTCATTAATCTTACCCGGATGTGTGTTGGTTGTTCCATTTTTATGGAGTTCAAATGATAATGTTATTGTATTTGTGTTGTTTTGTGATGTTGTGTTTCTCATTAGTTTGATAATTTTTGTACTGTGTTTATGGGTTAATAGGTTTCAATGTATTTCTTTGTTTACGTATTGGTGCATTTGTTTTGATTTTGCAGAATTGTTTACTTGCTTATAAAGGTTCCTGATGTGGGTATATGCGTTGACAGTGTTTTTTTAAAGATATGTTTTCTCAGTTTCAGTGTGTTGTTTTTATGATTTGGACAGGAGATGGTGGCAGAGAGGAGACAAATTGGTGAGGAGACGGTTTGTAGCAAAACGGTACCGTTTTAGGAAGTTATGCCTAGTTGACGAATTATCCCTGGTTGACGAAACCATTCAAACCAAACAATTTTACTTTGAATATAGTCTACTTGAAAACCACCCGGAAACTGGTTTTGGGGACAAAAAATCACTTTGAATTTGTGGGGTACTAAAAAATGTGGTTTTGCTCTCGGAGACCAAAATATGGTAAAAGATGTTATGTTGAGGACCAAAAAAATAATTTAGCCTACATATATATAAGAAAGAAAGTAGGGGGTGGGGGGGGTTGGTTTTTCTAAGTTATAAGTTAAAAGACAAGACAACTAGCAAAGTGAAGTAAATATGCTATCATGCAACAAACTAAATAAAGGGGATAAAAACTACATGTGACAAAGCTTTGGGGGCAATTGATTCTCACTTCCAAACCTCTTGTAGATCATAGAACCATTCACTAATTCTATCACATTCATCACCTATGGGGAATTCTATCACTTCCATTTTGAATATCAACATTCATTTCTTCTTAGTAGTAATTCACAAAGACGTTCAACGACCATTTGTAAACCTCGTTGATGATCACTTTAGACGTTCAATGACCATAAAGATATTTCATAAATGGCATTATACACTAAAAACATAGATTTGATAACAACTACAAGCATTATACCAAATGCCTAGCCATTTAACCAAACAAAGCATTCATTTAGACTAA
>JAULKM010173199.1:0-15533 GCA_032355605.1 Rubia tinctorum | reverse complement strand
TTCAAGGCCCAATTTCCTACTACTATATATATAAGCCCGTGTCTACTAGGGTTAAGGGAGTTTTTAGTTTTTTTTTCAAATTCTAAGAGTAGGGTAGAGAAAGAAAGGAGAATACTCTTCTCTCTAAGTTTTCATTTTCTTTTCTTCTTGTTTTTTCCCAAGGGCATTGAATCCAATGAAATACTTGGGTTCAATGCTTAGGGAGTAGTTTATTTAACTTGGAATTTATATTTGTATTCATGACTTGGTGTTTATTTTAGAGATTCTATAGATCTACCTATCTTCATGTGCTTATTAATATTATGTTGGCTTGTTCATTACATTCTTGTTAACTGAATACTTGTTAGACCATGTTGGCATACACCTTATTCTACTCTCATGTTGGCTCATTTATTCATATCCCCCAGGGAGTGAAACCTAGCTCTATGTGGGTAACGATATTCTGGGAATGTATGAGTGTATGGATGTAGGACGTTGAGTAAATGTTATGATTGACCATACACTAGTCTTAGCTGATGAGTTAGCCCAAAGGATAGGATAGAGATAGCATAGTAAAAAACTAGGGTTAGCGTACTTCGCTACCTTATAGTCAATGATAAGGTGCCTATGTCTTTGCGTCTATAAGAATAGGGAGAAACATTCTTAGTGGAGTGCCCGGGACATAATCGCACAGGGAAGAATCAGATCTGCAGAGCAGGCAGGGCCACTGTTGTACTCCCCTAATTATGGAGGCGATACCGATAGAAAATTACAATAGCACCCTACATGAAAGGTACGGGGAAGTGTTTACCATCAACCACACTATGTTACATAAGCATTAGGATAGGTTTGTATGTCGTGAATGTGATTGAATCTAGGATTAAAACATATGAGTCATGTTACACAAATATTCCCCCAGTACTAGCGATATATAGTTTTACTCTTATGTTCTTCCATGCTTGAAGTTGTTATATTAAAAAATCCATAAAACCTATTTTGCAACATTAGTTATTCCTGACACGTGATTGGATTGATGACTCGATTAAGGCTTTGTATAGTTAAATGTTAATTTTCTAACATCTCTGTGGACGACCTCGGTCTTCCCGCTATCTACCCTATAAGTAGTTTAGTAGTGGGAACGGGAGCAGCAATATAAATATCTATCTTTGATCCTCTCATAAGCACTATCGGCGATTTTAACGGTGCCATGGGGAGGCGAGTAATAACACAGCAACCTTCATGAAATAATCTAACTGAGGGATTAAAAAACTGATAGGATTCCTGAAAACTTATAAACCGGCCTCAGGGAAAAAGATAAATTATGAAAAATTATCATATTACGTATACATTTGCTCCTCCAAGAACTGAGTCTATTACGAAAGTTGAAACTAATGTGATATCTGGTATCTTCTCCTTTATGTATTTGGGATGTCCCGTATTTATAGGAAGGAACAAAAATAGCTACTTTCAATGCAGATTCAGTAACCTCAAAGATACTGTCCTAGAAAAACAAACAAATATCACAACATGGAAGGATCATATTCATCAAACATGTCCTATCTACTATACCATTACACCTAATCACTTTCTGGAAACCAACAAAGAATATTGTAGACACAGTGCATAGAATTTTCGCCAACTTCTTATAGAATTCTAAAGAAGCTAAAATACACAATAAAAAATTATAGAGATCCTATTCTAATCTATGCTATGGATAAGACACTAGAAGTATGTGTTTTCTAATACATTTAGCACATTTGTTAATAGCTTTTTTGGGTTGATTGCTATGCTTAATAGGGTTTACACCACAAGGGGTTTGGATAGCCTTTGTTGGTTTTCCTTTCTAAATTCCTCGTTTTGTAGCTTATTTAGATCGAATGGATACTATGACCCACGAGTATCTAGATCCTATTTTGTGAGCTTCATTAAAGATTGTTCGTAAGAACTTCAGAGTAAATTTAGTGAAGGCCATTTGCAATAATGGAAGAAGATATTTTAAGGTCATCCGCAAGGATAGTAGTAGATCAAAGACCACACACTTAATCATAGTAGTAGATAGGATGCGGTGAAGAAGAAGAAGAAGAAGTCAAAGTTCGGAAGAAATAGAAGACTGGCATGACTAGTGCTAACCAAATGGCTCAAGAAACTAAGTCTCGGTGTGGGTCGTGACCTTTTACATGACCCACACACTCAGAACTTGTAGATCCAAACTCTAATCAGTGTCCGACAGCCAAATATGCTCCCGCGGTCTAAGAAGCCAAGGAGGTTAATTCCAGTCCCTGGCCCACCTACCTCAGCATGGGTCATGCCACTCAAATAGCCAAATGCACCCTCCAGTCGGTAGCCTGTGCTCTTTTGCAAGGTCAACGTGCTCCGTTGGACCAAGAAACCATGTCCAGTCGGTGGCACATATGCTTTTTCATGGGCCACGTGCTATTGCGAGAGCGTGTTAGCATTAGAAGTGAGTTTTAGCGGGAAAAGATGGGCGCTGCTCAAGTTTGTGTTCGTTGATGCACTTTTCCTAGTTACGGTGGTGGTGTTGATAGGATTAAAATTGACTTAGGTACCTCTGTGTAATAAATATTGGGAAGGGCCGACTATCACCCACAATATATGACATAGACATGAGACAGTTTTAGATGTCTTACATGTGAATAATCTAGGATCAAAGTCATTTACTTGGCATGTTACGAAAATATCACCAAGGCTAGTTTAATATAGTTTGTTCCCTTATTTTGCATGATTGGTAGTTAGTAGACAAAAATCCCCCAAAACCCATGTTAGTAGCACTTGTTATTCCCAACACACAATCAGAGTGATGCTCGATTGTGAGTTGTATATAGTTAAATTTTAAATTCTAGCATCTCTGTGGACGACTCTGGACTTGCCACTAGCTACTCTATAGTAGTTAATAGTGAGCACAGAAGCAACAATATAAATTCTATCCATCTTGCGGGTTAATTGATATCTTGAAAAGGTTGGTTGTTTAGACCCTGCAAACTGCGGATCAAATTTTGGCATCGCTGCCGTGGATGCTAGTTTAAAATTTTGATGGATAACTTACATTTCTTGTTGGTAGAGTAGTTAGTGTTTTGTGTTCTTGTTTGTTGTTTTCCGGAATAGGTATTGCTTGAGTTCTTGGTGTCAACCAAGAACTCTTGCACTACAATTCTGAATTTCGTGTCTTCTCTTGGTTTGTCTTTATTGAAGGGAAAAATATGAGGGGAGGAGATGCTCAACAAGCGAGATTTTGTAGAATATATCATTACGATCATCCTACAAAGTCTTGCTCTTGGTTGAGCGAGTATGAGAGAGATGGAAGTTGTCTGTTCCCAAGGCCAATGGGAGCGAGAGTGGTATGTGGATTCATCTTGGAACCAACACTTGGAGTTAGATAGTTGGCGCTCACCAACCTATATAATGCTCTTAAACCAATCCCTAGGGTTAGTTCCCAAATCTGCATGTGAGGAGGAACTTGGAACCTTGGCTAATTTTGGTAGAACTAGTGAATCGCTCCAATCACAAGTGCTTGGCTACATTAAATATTTGGGAACTCAACTCTCCTCAAGTATTGAGAGAGTTGGAGGGCAAGTGAGTGATTTTATGAGAAGGGTGAGCCATCTAGTTGGAAAAAAGAAGGATAATGGATGAAGAATCTCCGCCACCCCCTTTTGTGAATGAGTTGAGGAATAGGCAAGGATTTGGGTACAACAAGGAGCCCTTGGAGATCCTTAGACATTGTGAGGTTAGTATTCCTATTTTTTATGCTACTAATATTATGCCTAAATGTGCCAAATTTTTGAAAGAATTGTGTGCTTCAAAGTATAACTTTAGGCATAAATTGGTAGATCAAACTAGTGATCATCCCACTTCTCTTGTGCGAAAAACATTTCCCCCCTAAATGTAATGACCCTTGTATGTTCATCAACCATTGCATGATTAGAGGAACATTGATCAAAGATGCCATGATGAATTTAGGAGCCTCAATGTCATCCCATACTCCTTGTATAGATCAATGAGCTTAAGTGAAATAAATGACACCAGAGTGTTAGTTCAATTAGTCAATCGCTCCACTACATAACCGAGAGGTATTGTAGAGGATATGATGATTAAGGTAAACAAACGAACATTTTTGGCAGATTTTTATGTCTTACATATGGAGAATGAAAAGGAAATCACACCTATTCTTTTAGGTAGGTCATTCTTAGAAACTTCAAGGGCTAAAATAGACGTGCATATCGGATATTTAAGCTTAGAATGGGGTAACGAAATTGTTGAGTTTAACATGTATGAGAGCATGAATTGTATTGTTGATAAGTCTCCTTCACTTATATGTGATTAATGTTATCGATGATATTGTGCAAGAAACTTTAGATGGTAGCATCACTGTAGCTTTAGAGAATGATCCCATCAATTATGCATGTTTAATCCTCTAAATGCTAGCTTGGTAGATAGTGTGGGGGAGGTTGATCCCCAACTTGAGAATCACATAGAAACCCTACATGAGAATCTAAATGAACTAGTGATGCCCGAAACCAAGCATTCAATAGAGGAACCTCCTGTGGTCAAACTCAAGCCTTTACCCAAAAATTTGAAATATGTGTTCTTAGGTAAATGAGAGACATTACCAGTGATCATTTCTAATAGGCTCACTAGTGACCAAGAGGGTAAATTGATTGAGGTGTTTAAGAAGTTGAAGTGAGCTATAGGTTGGACTTTGGCTGATATCAAAGGTATAAGTCCCTCAACTTGTATGCACTGCATACTTTTAGAGAAGGGTGCAAAATCCGTACGACAACCTCAATGGTGGTTAAACCGCCAATGATGGAAATAGTTAAGGGTGAAGTACTTAAGCTACTTAAGGTCGGGGTGATATAACATGTCTATGATAGTACTTGGGTTAGTCTGACACGAGTGGTGCCAAAAAAGAGCAGGGTAATGGTGGTAGAGAACAAGGACGGGGATTTGGTACCCACCTGTATTGAAAACGGCTGGCGAGTGTGCAATGATTATCGCGCCTAAATGTGGTAACTCACAAGAACCATATTACCCTACCCTTAATTGACCAGATGCTAGATAGGTTAGCCAGTCATGCCTATTACTGCTTTCTCGATGTCTATTCAGGACATTTCTAAATAGCCATCAACCCTGAGGACTAAGAAAAGGCTACCTTCACATGCCCTTTTGGCACTTTTGCCTATACGCGCATGTCGTTTGGTCATTGCAATGCCCCGAAAACTTTCCAGAGATGTATGGTTAGCATCTTCTAGGAGTTCATTAAGCGCATCGTAGAAGATTTCATGAATGATTTCATGAATGATTTCACTTTCCATGGAGACTCCTGTGATACTTTCCTTCTTCATCTAGCACTTGAGCTAGAAAGGTGTATCGGCATAAACCTCGCATTGAACTAGGATAAATGCCACTTTATGGTAGAAAAGGGCATTGATCTAGGTTATGTGGTGTTGGCCCAAGGTCTAGAAGTGGATAAGGCTAAAGTGGAAACAATTAAATACTTACCCTACCTCACTAGTGTTAGGGATATCGGGTCATTCTTAGGACACGCCGGGTTCCACCAGTGTTTCATTAAGGATTTCTCTAAGAATAATTCTACTTTGTGCAACTTGTTGCAAAAAAATTGTTGAGTTCATTATTGATAAGAATGGTAGGAGAGCCTTTGAAGCTTTGAAAGAGATGCTTGTGACCGCCCCTATCTTTCAACCACCAAATTGATCCATCCCCTTTGAAATCATATATGATGCTAGTGATTGTGCTACAAGTGCAGTACTAGGCCAAAGAGTAGGAAGGGTGTCATATGTCATATACTATGCTTCAATAATTCTAAATGATGTACAACACAATTATTCCACAACCAAAGAAGAGTTTCTAGCCGTAGTATTTTCCCTTGAGAAATTTAGGGCATATTTTCTAACTACCAAGGTCATTGTGTGCACGGATCATGCAAAACTTCACCATTTAATGACCAAAAAGGAAGTGAAACCTAGACTTATTAAGTGGATACTCCTTTTGAGTGAGTTTGACCTTGAGGGTAGAGATTAAAAAGTTAGTGATAATGTGGTGGCCGACAATTTGATTAGATTGACACCTCTCAATAGCCTAGATCCCACCAAGAAGAAGCACGAGTTGGAACCCTCCCGTAAGAATTTTCTGACGAACAATTGTTCGGGGTGACGACTAGTTAATCTTGGTATGCCAATTTAGTCAACTGCCTAGCCACGGGCGAATTTCCTCCTTCTTATGATAAGGCACAAAAGGATAGGTTAGTGAATGAGGCAAAAACTTATGTGTAGGATGATCCTTATTTGTGGAAGTATTTCACCGACCAGGAGGTTAGGAGATGTATTCCCTAAGAGAAAGTAGAATCCGTCCTTAGACTAGGCCATTCTCCCAATAGTGGTAGGCGTTTCAGGTATAAAAGAACCACTAGAAAATTATTGGAATGTGGGCTCTATTGGCCCAACATTCCAATAACATACCCAAAACTTTTTTTCAATCATGTGATCGTTGCTAAAGGGTTGGTAACATCTCATTCAAAAATGAGATGCCCCAAGCCTTCTATATGTCGGTTGAGGATTTTGATGTTTTGAGAATAGATTTCATAGGGCTATTCTTTTGTTCCAAAGGGTACCTCTATATTCTAGTAGTAGTAGGCTACATGTCCAAATGGGTACAAGCTAAGGTAATAAGGAACAAATATTTGAAAACAGTAATAGATTTCCTCAAATCAAACTTTTTTTTCTTGGTTCTGCGTCCCCCAAACCATAATTATCTATAGATGAACCCACTTTTGAAACTGAACCATGGCATCCTTATTGAAGAAATACTGAGAGACCCATAGGACATCCACCACTTACCACCCACAAATAAATGGTCAAACGAAGATATCCAATCGGGAAATCAAGACCATCCTTGAAAAGACACTGAACCCGTCTAGGAAGGATTGGAGTTCCCAATTAGATAATGCTCTTTGGGCTCACTAGACTGCGCACAAAACCCCCACAGGTATGTCACCCTTCCGGATCCTCTTCAGCAAAATATGCTACCTCCCTGTCGAACTCGAGCACAAGACACATTGGGTTGTAACTGTATGAATATGAACTTTAATGAAGCCAGAGAACATAGGAAGTTGCAATTGAAATAAATTGAAGAACTTAGGCGCAACTCTTTGAGACCGCACTAATTAACAAGGAAATGACGAAATCGTATCAAAATGAGAGAATAGTAAAAATGACTTTGTGGTGGGACAAAAGTACTTGTTTACCAATCTTGGCTTCATCTATTTTTGGGAAAATTGTGGTCGAGGTAGGAAGGTCTTTATGTGGTGACCAAGATAATAGGGGTGAAAGATGAGAAGGATGGCATCAAGTGGCTAGTCAATGGGAAAAGGGTGAAACCTTACTTTGAGTGGGGAAATTTGGGATCAGTCGAGGAGAAAAGTCCCCTCCTTGACGATCAAATCTATGAATGAACTCTTCTAAGGTGAATAAGTCATGGGGACAACATTAAATTTTCCCATGGTTAATGTTCTTATATTTTGTCATTTCATTTTTGTTTTAGGAAATTCTTGTGGAACTCGATTACGCTTGATTTTACATTGTTTTAATAGGGAATATTTCGATTGAAGTATGGCCCAAGGAGTTCACATTTCCAAACGCTTTTAGTGCAAACATTGAAACTCCTTTCACTACTTCTATGAAGGAAAAAAGAGAGTTGTTTTTGGACATCACTCATTCATATGTTCTTCATACCACTTGGCGTAGTTTGGGTAACCAACTTTTACTCCTAAGTATTCCCTTACATACTCCACTTTGTGATTTTATACTTTTTATAATGCATTGGGGACAATGCAAAGTTTAAGTGTGGGGTAGGGAGTGTAGTTAGGCACTTAAGAGTCCTAACAAAATTCTTTTCTGTGTGTTAGTTTGTTTTTCATATTCTCATTGTAGTATGAAGCCCATCTTTGGGGAATTTTGTGCAACACAAAAAAAATTAAATTTTTTTTAAAAAAACATACCCTAAGTTGAAAACCCAAAAGGGCATAAATAATTGGAAAGGCCCGGATAGGTTGATAAATCTGTGTAAAAGTGAGAGACCAAATGGTGTGGGAAAAAATGAGAAGTGGGTTTGAAAAGAAAAAAAACGTGGGATGCTAGGATGAAAACCCGAAAGGGTTCCTAGGCAAAATGAGGGAAATTGAGAGAAATCGAAAAATTCATATGCTTCTCTTTGATTATTCTTTGGTGGTTCTTTTGGTAGAGTAACTTGACTTCCCACATTTATATTTTATGAACTTCACCTTTGAGTTGGTATGTGCTCGGATAGGTTATCTTAATTTCTTTGGGATGTGAGATTTGTGAGATTCTTATGTTTTGGGGAAACTGGGGTAGTTTAGGAAAAAAATCTTGGATGTTTTGGGAAATTCTTTGAATGCTATTTTTTCACTTGAATCTTTGCTCGTTCTTGTTTACTCGAGGATGAATAAATGTTTAGGTGTAGGGGAATTTATTAGACCCCAAAAGCATGTATTTCCTAATGCATTTAGCACATTTGTTATTAGCTTTTGTTGGGTTGATTTCTAGGTTTAAGTGGGTTTATATCACAAGGGGTTTAGATAGCCTTTGTTGGTTTTCTTGTCTAAATCCCTCATTTTGTAGATTTTTTAGATCTAACAGGTACTATGTCCTTACGAGCATCTAAATCCTATTTTGTGAGCTTCATTGTAGATCGTTCTAAAGCACTTCAGAGTAGACTAAGTGAAGGTTATTCGCAAGAATGGTAGAAGATATATGAAAGCCATGATGGTAGTAGACCGAAAGCCACACACTTAATCGTGGTAGTAGATGGGATGCATTGATCTGCACCTAAAAGCATGCGTTAACCAATGCATTTGATACGTTTGTTACTATGTTTGGGTTGGTTGATTGTTAGTTTTAGTTAGGTTTACATTACAAAGGGTTTAGATGACCATTGTTGGTTTTCTTATCTAAATCCCATGTTTTGTAGACTTCATTGGATCTAATGGACACTATGTCCTCACGAGTGCCAAGATCTTCTTTTGTGAGATTACAGTAGGTTGCTCATTAGCACTTCAGTGTAATTTGTATAAGGCTATCTGTAAGGGTCGTAGTAGATTTTAGAAGGTCATTCGCAAGGATGGTAAAAGGCTAAAGGCCACTGATCAAAACATGGTAGAAGACAGAATGGTCGAAGAAGGAAGACAAAGAAGCGGAGAAATAGTAATTCGAGAGTTGCACAGAGTTCAGAGAACAATCCGATAAGAATTAGCCTTTAAGGGCGGTACTTTTAGATTTTTCTTCTTGAGCACAATAAAATGGACTACAAGAGCTCCAAAATTGGATCAGCGGTTCATCCGTAGCAGCACAAACAAGTTGAGGGGAAAAAATCAAGTGCTAGAAGAGTCGAAATTGGCACGACTTGTGCTAGAGAAGCTAAACACGAGACACGGCCCATGCTAAAGCAGCTCAACACAACCCGGATAGCCTACACGGCTGTGCCAAGTCCATGCCAAGCCAAGATCCGTGGAAGCTAAGTCGCAGCACGAGTCATGTGCTTTGGCATGGTCCGTGTGCTTTGGCACTGGCAGGGTGAATTTCCACGAGTCGTGCGCCAAGAATAGAAGTTAAAGACCCCTGCTCCGTACCCCCGCAATATTTTCCATGGGTCGTGCGCTCAGAACCCTCAACTAATTTTCCTAGTCAGTGGCCCGTGCAATATTTCACAGGCTACGTGCTTTTCCACACCCCACGCCGATGTGGCATAACAGGGGACCGGTTTCACTAGTGGAAGCCTTAGGATTTTCTTAAGGGTTTCTTCCAAACTTGGGCCTTTGGAAGCCCATTTATCTTCTCCTATATAAGGAGTCTTTAGTCTCCTAGGGTTTAACAAGTAGGCATAATGTAGATTTTATTTCTATCTCTAGGTAGAAGGAATGGGAGAGTTCTCTCTCTCTCTCTCTCTCTCTCTCTGAGTACTTCTTCTCTTTTCCTTTTCTTTTCTTATTTTTTGTTTCTCTTATTTTCCTAGATCCATGGCATTTAACTCAATATTTTCCATGGATCTATTTTTAGGGAATAGTTAATTAACTTGGGGATTATATTTGTATTCATGTACTAAGGCTTGTTTTGTGAGATTTCTTACATCTGCCAATTTCAATGTGTTTTATGATTATTATGTTGACTTGTTCTTAATATTCTTGTGAATTTCATGATTTTCACACTTAGTTAGAACACACCAAAGTTTACTTCATGTTGTCGCACTATTGATACCCCCCGGGGAGGGAAACTTAGATGCACTTGGGGTAACGATGGGTCCGGATCCACGTGGGTGTGTGCACGTAGGTTGTTGTTGTTAACGTTATGATCGAAAATGCACTAGTAAGTCGATGAGTTGATCCAAAAGGTAGCGGGTAGAGATGGCTAAAGTAGCAAACTAGGGTTAGCTTTATAACCCTTGAGCCATCGATAAGATGCTTCACCCCCTTTGCCTTTTTAGGCCTAGGGAGAAATATTTATGTTATAGTGCCCCGGACATAACCGTACGGGGAAGACTCGGATCTATATGACAGGTAGGGTCGTCGTTGAACTCCCCTAACTACGGAGGCAGTGTTGATGGAAGATTACATGCCCACACTACGTGACATGTATGAGGAAGTGTTGACCATCGATCACACCATGTGTCACAAATACTAGAATAGGTTTATAATTCTTGTATGTGATTAAATTGATGATCGAAATAACATTAATCATGCTACGCAAATATTATTCGAGTGGTAGTTTATATAGTTTATTTATGTGATCAATTGCATGATTAGTAATTGTTAGTAAAAAAACCTAATGCTTGTTTTGCCAATATTGATTATTCCTAGCAAGTGATCGGATTTACGATTTGATCACGATTGTGCATAGTTGATTATTAGACTCCCAACATCTCTGTGGACAACCCCAAAATGTGCCACTATCTAAAAATCTTGGTAGTATAGTAGTAGGAATGGGAGCAACAATACAAATCTCTATCTTTGATCCCTAACATCCCTCCTCTCGTTGCAGTTGGTGGATCTCCCGTGGTTCATGAACTTACTAATGAGGGGATCCGTCAACATTTCTTAATGTCGTATACTATTTTTTTGGGAGGTTCTTCATGTAATGGATCGAACTATAACACTGTGTTCGATGGAACAGTGATGACGGTCACCATTCAATGTTCACTACAAATTTAATTACCAATATATCATCACAGGCCCGTAATATTCACAAGTGACCAGAAAAAATAATGGCACTGACCATACCCGCAGAGTGCTAAGTGATCAAAGATTAAGATTTGTTTGTTGCTCCCGTACTCACTATGAACCACTATAGAATAGCTAGTGGCAAGTCTGTGGTCGTCCACGAAGATACAATAATTTGAAGGTTAACTTTACACAACCCGCAATCAGGTGTCACTCTAATTGTATGTCAGGAATAGCTAGTGTTTAAGAACAGATGATTGAGGGTTTGTGTCTAACAAACTACTTAGAATGCAAGCAAAGAGATTAAAACTATAATTAAATAGTCTTAGGGGTATTTGTGTAACATGATTTATTAATGACTTTGATCCTAAATTCTATTATATATAAGACATATATATCTACCACATGCCTATGTCACATAGTGTGGATGAAGGCCGGAAATCCCAATGTCTGTCACACAAAGGTTCATCTCCCCTCAAGAGCCAACTCACCACCTCCGTAATTAGGGTATGTGCTTCGATCAACCTTTAGGATCCGCTTCTCATTCCCCATCATCTCACTCCTAATGCTAATGTGTCCCCTCTTAAACGAACTAAGCCTTACTAGGTTGCAACTGTTAAATACAAGAGTGAGGACAATACGTCCCAGACACTTCACTATGCACACCAACCCTAGGCCTAGAGAAGCAAGGGAATTGGCATCTCGTGATGAATCTAGGGTTGCCACAACCCTAGTCTCTACAAACTAGACTGCTTATTAATCGGGGTAAGACAAGGGTTTCCTCTCATTAGGAATTAGTCTAACACCTCTAACATGCAATTACTCACACATTTAGCCAATTGGAATTATATTCTAACGATCGGGATGGTACTCTAAATGTAGCATGAATGCACTCATCTCCCGGGTATTCTCAAACCTACAAGGGGGCTAGGTACACGTCAATGTTGTTTCTCGGTTGCTTCGGACCTGATATCATTAGAGAGAGAGAGAGAGCGTAATATGCTTTATTTTCATACACAACCATTGAAGTAAGTTGTAGATCAGTAACATCACCATCCATAAACTATGATTGCTACTCATATTACCAAACATATTTATCTCATCCGTGCACAAACCTAAACTCAAATTACGTGCCTCATTTTTAAATTTCATAAAGGTTGCATTAATTTTTTTTACTAATCACCATCAACTGGATGGCTTATCACCTCAGGATCTACTATAGTTTGATGCGCATGCCAACTCCTCACATCTTCAGGATTATCAGACAATCTTCTTAAGCGGGGAACAATGGTAGATACCAAACAACCTTCCCCGAAACCTTATTCGTCCCCTACTTCCCAGTGGATCATTTTACATGTTTAAAGTCAGGTTAGTTGCTAAGGGCTATAGCCAAGTGGAAGGGGTCGCTTATTAAAACCATTTTTCCCTAGTGACTAAGCAGGTCACCATCAGACTGTTGTTAGCTCTTGTTGCTGCTAAAGGTTGGCTGATTCACAAGATTGATGTGAATAATAATTTTCTTCATGGCTATATCAGTAAGATTTATATATGATTCCCCATGCTGGATATGCTAAGGTTGGTCCTCATAAAGTCTGCAAATTTAAGAAATTTTTATATGGTCTAAAGCGAGCATCCAGGCAGTGGAATGCTAAATTCACAAAGGCACTTGATCAATATTGAATGGTGTAGTCCAATCATGACCATTATTTATTCCTCAAACACTTAGGAAATTCCACTCTGAATCTCTTGGTTTATGTAGATGATGTATTGATCATCAGTAATTCAAAAGTTGATATAGTTCACCTAAAAAAGTACATACATGACAAGATTTAGGAGTTGCAAGATACTTTCTTGGCATAGAAATTGCAAGATCTCAAGATGGTCTATTTATTAGCAAATCCAAATACATTTCAAGCATCATTCTTCATCTGGGAATGAAGAACTCCAAAGCTACAACATCTCAACTTTCTGCTTAGTGGCCTACAAAGGACAAAGCTTCTCCCATTCTTCTGGATTCTGGCCCATTCAGAAGACTTATTGGGGTACTATTATACTTGGCATTCACCAGGCCTGATCTCACATTTTCTATACACCAGCTAATTCAGTTTATCCAGCCGCCAACAGAGCATCATTAGCAGAGAGCTTAACATTTTTTTCATATATCTTAAGGGTTGTGCACATCATGGCTTGTTTTTCCCACATCAATAACTGAGTTTGTCTCCCTACTGTGATGTTGATTGAGCCACTTGTAAGCAAACTATGATGTCGGTAACTGATTTCTGTGTGTTTTTGGGTTCTTCTTTGATCTCATGGGAGTCCAAGAAACAACCTACCATTTCCAAATCAGCCAGAGAGTCCGAGTATAAGAGCATGGCCCTCACTATTGCAAAACTAAAATGGATTTCTTATCTTCTGAAAGACTTTCGTGCTCCTACTCCTCTACCTATTCCTCTTTGTTGTGATAACATTGCAGCCCTCCAGATAGCTGAGAATCTAGTATTTCATGAGAGGAAAAAACATATAAAGATAGAACGCCATTTTTTCAAAGTCCTATCTTCAGGGTTTTATTGATCCACTTCATGTCTTCTCTAAAGACCAACTTGCTGATGGGTTCACCAAACTGCAACCTTCCACTAATTTGTGTCCTCTTCTCTGCAAGATGGGCTTTTGTGCCCCCAAACCAGCCTCATCTTGAGGAGGGTCATGAAGTATCCGGTTTAATACTAAATGATGAAACCGGATTCATGTAATTGAGCTACAACAACTAAAGACGCAAGTCGTAGCAACTGAATACTAATTTATGTCAGTTAGTCGGTTGTGAATGAACAATTAGTTAGGATCTGTTAGCAGGTAGAAAATATCTTCTGATCAGTTCCTGATTAATTAGATGATTAGTTAGGGAAGTTGATTAGATCTTTCTGGATTCAATAGAGATGGGCATTTATCACAAATAGGGTTGTATATGTTGTATCTCTATTAAGTTAATTAATACACGGAAAATTTTCCTTCCTTTACAGTTCATAATTATTCAATTTTATACTGATTGTTCTTGTTTGAAAGGAAATCCTGCATAATGAGGAATCTCTTTACATTGAAATACAAAAACACTCTGAAACTTCCAAAACTCGTAGTCACTCTGCAGACGAACTAGGGATAAGGGCACTGTAAGTGTAAACTACTATGGTCGAGATATAATGTAAGAGCAGGAATCTTACAAAATTACTGTTGCATCCTCCCCTTATAAGCAAATATTTTGACAATTTTAAACTGCCTGAAATTCCATAAGGAAAAAGGGCATACTGGTGTTCTTGTAGGATCAGATTCTACTGCGGCAATATCTCTCATCATAGGTAAACAACATTTCAACATGGAAGCGGAGGGTGAGGTAAGAGATATAGTTGAACTGTATAAAAATTTCTATTCAGTTTTATTTTGTTAAAGTCCGTAGGACGGAAGTCCAGCTGACTCATATCACTACAAGAAAAATGACCTAGTAGTTCGCCCCTTTTACCTCAAATTTTTTGTTAACACCAAATAACCGAGGTAAAAAGTTCTTTTACCTTATTTATTTTTTCAAAGTAAAAGATATTATTTACATCGGTTAAAAAATTAGAGGTAAATAATTAATTTTTTACCTTGGTTGTTATGGGAACCGAAGTAAAAGGTAAAAAAAACTGAATTAAATAATGTTGCCGAAACATGTGCGACGTCGCATATGTTGTCTTATAGGTGGATCAATTTCGCATTAAACGTCGTTTGCACCGACATGTGTTCCGATACCGAAGTCACAGGTATGTAAAAGATACATTAAAGTAAAGAATTTAATGGTGATAGAAAAAAAATAAAAACAGAAGATGGTGGTCGTGCGCTTCTCCTTGTTTCGGCGTCCCTTTCCTCCCAATATCCCGTCATCACGATTAATTTAGGGGTATGTAAAAGGACAATTAGGCATTACAGTAGGTAGCAATCATTATGCTACAACCACCATATAAATCGGAATTAACTTTCAAAAACGTCCAATACATCATTTGTTCAATGGTTTTTAATCGTAGAATTATAAATTGTTTTATAAAATTAAGCACAAATAAAATCGCACGTATACACAGTCAATTATATAATGTTCAAATAAGATAGTTAAATAATTTGAAAAACAATAGTCATAAAAATATCCCTACAAGTTTTACATAAATTCAAATTAGACTTGTCTAAGTTCCAACAATAGTGAAAAATAATAAACTCAATCATCACGGACACTGATGACCTTGACGAGGCGTGGGGGGGGGGGGGG
>JAULKM010173189.1:0-15534 GCA_032355605.1 Rubia tinctorum | reverse complement strand
GGATGGTAGAAGATTGAAGGCCACGAGTCAAAACGTGGTAGAAGATAAAAGGGTCGAAGAAGGAAGACAAAGAAGCGGATGAATTGTGATCCGGACACTTTAACCGAGCTCTTGGAAAAATCCAAGAAGAACTAACCTCTGAGGGTGGGACCATTGTATTTGTCTTCCCGAGCACTACAAAATTAACTACAATAACTCCCTAATCGAATCAACGGTTCACCCGTAGCGACTGATGCGAAGACCGGTCGGCCGACCAGCTGAGTGAAGAAGACTGGGTGCACGGCCCGGGCTCTCAACAGTGCACCCACAAGGCCAAAACCATGAGAAAAACTGGCCCCATAATGAAAAACTTGCCGACGGTGCCTGACCTTGCGCACCAGCGCTCAGGCTCCCTGCTCGGTGAGCTCGCACAGCCTCCCCCACGCCAGCGCCTGTGTCCTTGCGTGCCAGCTCCCGTGTCCCTGAGCGCCAGTGCCCAACATCCGCACCAGGCTGGTGCATCTTCTGCCCCCAGCACGCCTGGCGCGCGCATCTCGCGCCCGGAACACTTTTTGACCATTCTTCTCACCAACTTTTGTACTATAAATACCCCTTATCTTATCTTCATTCCAACTTTTCTTTTGCCCGATAATTCTCCTCCAAAAACCCTAGTTTTTCATTTCTCTTCATCTTTTCTCTCTTTGTTAGGGATTTCGTTTGCATTAGCGGTTTCCGGTGGCCGAAAATTCTCCGGCGGGTCGAGCAGGAAGGAAAAATTGGGAGAGGCCGAAGCGGGTTAACGTCAAGAAGAATTAGCTACTGCAGACTTAAGTCATTCGAGATCTAGTTCTGCGACTATTCAAAGGCAGAATTACAGTGATGCTGAGGCTGGAGTCCATTTCAAATTTCTCAAACTCTATACACAAGCAATATTCCTCCAGGTTGACTATTGTGGTAATGAAGACTCTCCGATGCAATTTTTGTGAAAAACTTTCTTACCGACGAAGGAGAGGCTAAACTTCACCGGTATCTAATAATACATCAAACTAAAAATAAATAACATCAAATAAAAACTATGAACCATCAAATTAAATATTTATACTAAAAAAACAAACTAAAAATAAATAACATCAAATAAAAACTATGAGCCATCAAATTAAATATTTATACTAAAAAAATCAAACAACATCAAATAAATACACTAAATTATAGTTAAACATCAAAATAAATTCTAAATATACACATAAAAAAGGATAGTTAAACATCAAGTAAAAACACAAAATTATATTAAATTAAAAGAAGCTAAGTTACAAATAAAAAGACTAAAAATTCATACTAATTTATAATAATTAAACCTTAAATGATAACACTAAAAAATGCATCAAAATAAAAAAATAGTTGAATGTTCAAATAAAAACACTAAAACATACACAAAATTAAAAAAACTACAATACACATCAAATTAGAATAGATAAACATCAAACCAATAAACTGAGAACACATAAAAAACTTAAATAAGCATCAAATTTAAAACATCAAGTTTCACATAAAAAATGTGACACTGATATTGAAAAAAAATAAAACATCAGTATTAAAATTTTAAAAACTTATTCACACCCTTGAAACATCAAAAGATACACAAAATAAATATAAATATTTCAAAAAATATATTTTTTAAAAAAGAAAAATCAACATAACAATCAAAATGAAACTATAAATTATAAATTTAATTTAAGATAATAAAATATCACCAAATAGTATCAACAATCAACATGTATAAAGTTTTAAAAAATTAACATGCAAACACGAAATTTACAATAAAAGATTTAAATTTAACTTTAAAACACGTGATTTTAGTGGGAAAAAAGCTTATGAAAAAATATCACAAGGTTTGGTTGAAACATCAAATATTGAAAATGAAAACATCAAGTCTAGTAGTAAAAACCTGAGCATTGTGCGAAAATGAGGAAAAAAATTGATCCGCGAATTTCTCCGACTCAAATTCTTGACCCGCAAAGATTCTTATGATCTGAAATCATTAATTCCCCAATTATTTATGCCCAACACCCCCAAAAAGTGATATTTGCACCCCAAATCCCCCATTCCTCTCCCAAACTTTCTGAAATTACATTTGGAACACCATCTCTAATTAAATTTCACAATATTGCACATTAATCCTTCATCCCATAGTGAGACGGTCTCGCACAAGACATTGTCTAATGTAAATTAAATGTATAAAATAAATAAGTGGAGATAAAAAAAAGAGTATCCCTTATAACACTTTTAACGATTAGGCAAATTATGATAAATATCATTTTTATAAATTTTAAAGTCTAATTATAATTATTTTTGTTTCAAGATTTATTTTTTAAAGCTATTCAAAATTATGAAAATTTCATCCGATAAATGAAAGCAAATATCAAACACGGAGTATTGTTTTAGACCGACTAACTGTTATACTGAGTCATTTTATAATTAGTTGTATGACTAACAGGGTGATTTGATATTTACATTTCCTTATTTCAATGAGGTACCTGTAATTATGAAAAGTTGAAAATCTTAAAATATAAATAAATAAAATATGAAATTAAAATTTATAAAAATAATCTTTTTTTAATAATTGGTTTAACCGTACGTCGCTATAACAAAAAACATTCTCAATATTAAATTAACATATTAGTTGTATTAATTATAAAAATAACTTCGTTTAACAGTTAAGCGGTTTAAAATAAAATTTTGTGAAAAAAATATTGAATGGATTAGAAAATATATTTATATTATTAAAAATGTGATAATATTTCATAAAAATACAACAATATAAGAATAACGGAAAGATATTACTTCCTTTGTCCCAGGAGAACCAGTAGAGGGAGAAAATATTTCTTTTAATTTTAAAGGTGTGAAAAGTTCGATATACCCTATCTTCTACCTTCCAAATCTACTCTCCCTCCGCCCTCTGCATCTCCGCCTCCCCTCGCCCTCCTCCTCTCCACCTCCATCTACGCCCTCCGTCTCTCCGCCTTGGTGCATGCCACCTCTCCGCTCTCCGCCTCCATATGAATCCTCCACCTTCCGCCTTCCTTTGCTATTAGCATCCCCGCCTCCCCCCCATCCGCCTCTTCGCTTCAATCGGCGCCCGTCGCCTCTCAACCTCCATCTGCGCCCTCCCCTCTCCACCTCCATCCGCGTCCTCTGTCTCTCAGCCTCCTGTGCCCCCCGCCTCTCCGCTCTCCCCCTCCATATGCATCATCCACCTTCCACCTTCCTCCGCCATCTGCCTCACCGCCTCCATCTGCGTCATCTGCTTCTCCACCTCCCTCCGCCCTTCACCTCTCCACCTCCATACTTTCCCTCCGTATCACCGCCTCTTGTTCCCTCCGCCTCCCCGCTCTACACCTTCCCGCCTTCCTCCGCCCTCTGTCTTATCGCCTCTATCTGCGTCCTTTGCTTCTATGCCTCCCTTCGTCCTCCGCCTCTCCGCTCCATCCACCCTCCACCTCTCCAGCTCTCTGCCTTCCTCCTCCCCTCCCCTCCGCCCCTTCCTCTCTCCGCAACGAGGCTCCACTTGGTTGAGTGAATTTGAGTTTTCAAACAAGATCCTGGGAGGGCCATCACCGGAGCGGAGAAAAATGCCACCACCGGAACCCCGATTTGATTCAACAACATTTCCAGCGAATAATATGGTCGTGACGGTGAGGGAAATGGTGGTGGATCTGTGGGGAAAGTTAGAATTGTGAGTGTGTACACTTTTTAGTGAATTTTCTTATTTTAAATTGTATAAAATTTTAAATTTTTAGGTATAATAATGTCTTGTGATATTTTAATATTTTCTTAAATGACATGTGTGGAGATTTACCTAGACAGAGAAAATAGACAAATGTGTAGATTCAATTGGATTAGAAGGAATAGATATTTTGTCAATTAATAAATAAGGCCCCGAGGAACACGTGATGTGGTGAGAATTTAGAAGATTGGAAGCGGGCAAGGCGGACAGGGGGAGTGTGTGTTGGGCCAGGGCTACCCACCCCAACAAACATTCGGTTTAAAGCTTCAAATTAAGCGCCAAACTTAACCATTCCACTTCCACATTTGTCTTTTCTCCATGCCATTTTCCTGTGGGCCCTAAACTAAAATTTGTCAGGTAGAGTGGGCCGTCATTTTTGAATTTTGATTTTGCAACCTTGCAATTTGTCGAAAGACAGGATCAGCGAAGGAAGATTCAGAAGAAAAAAAGAAAGAAAAAAAAGGAAAGAGTTAAGTGAAAAAATAATTTTATATAACAAAAAGGCTTGAGTGAGAGCATGTACGGATGGGCTCAAAACTGGCTCAATTAAAAATTAAAACCAAACCGAGATTGAAGATTTTTACAGTAGTGGATCGGAACGGACTGTATTCACTAAACCCGCCCTACGATAAAGATTAATTCAGCCCTCCCAATTTGAAAACAAGGTCAGAAGACCACTTGAGGCCTTGCCCATCTAACGCCCGCACTCCTTTTCATTCATAACATTGTCACGTGACACCCCTTGATTGGGTCACGTGACAAGCTATGGTTGGTCTTTTTTAATTTTTTGTTAATCTGACTGGGGCACGTGGCCCAATCAAATGGTGCCACGTGTCTTAACTACATTTTTTAATTTGAATTTTAAAATTAAATTTTAATTTCAGAAAATTTTAAAAATCAGAAAAATTGAAAATAATGAATAAAAATTCTAATTTTTATTTCTAAAAATCAAATTTAATTTTGATTATTTTTAAAAATTAAAATTACATTCTTAAAAAAATATATGGTTCTTTTTTTACATTCTTTTGCGGTTTTAGTTTCTGAGTTAGAAGAGAGAGATTGATTATTTAATGAGTTGAAACCAAAAGAGCGGTCTTAGAGCGGTTTTACCACTGTATATGCTCTGAGACTTTCTAGCAGCGAGACCAAGAATTAATGTGTAATATTATGAAGTTTAATTAGAGATGATGTTCAAAATATAATTTAAGAAAGTTTGGGAGAGAAAGGAGGGACCTGAGTTCAAATATCACTTTTTGGGTGTACTGAGCATAAAAAATTGGGTAATTAATGATTTCTGGTCATAAGAATCGAGTGGGTTAACAATTCGGGTCAGAGAAATTCGTCAATTTTTTTCCTCATTTGATGTTTCATTTTCAGTACTTGATGTTTCAATTAAACATTGTGATGTTTTTTCAAAATCCATTTCTTTTCACTAAAATCATGTGTTTTAAAATTAAAATTTGATATTTTAATATAAAACTTGTGTTTGCATGTATGTTAAAATTTTGACACTTTACACATGTTGACACTAGTTAGTGATATTTATTATCTTAATTTTAAATTTATACTTTTATTTTGATTGATGTGTTAATTTTTTATCGTGTCGTTTTAAAAGTTAATATCGATGTTTCTTGTTTTCGAATATTAGGTTTTTATTTAGTTTATCCTTATGTTTCAATAGTCGAAGAAATTTGTGGGTCAATATTTATCCTCATTTTGTGAAATGTGCGCATTTTTATTACCAAATTTGATGTTTCATTTTCAAGTTACTTGATATGTCAACCAAAAATTATGATTTTTTTCATTAAAAAAATCATGTGCTTCAAAAATAAAATTTTACACTTTATACATTTTGACACTTGTTAGTGGTACTCTATTATATTTATTTTAAATTTTAAATATGTACTTCCATTTTGATTAATGCCTTAGTTTTTCAAAGTGTCGTCCTAAAAATTAATATCCGTGTCTCTTTTTTTAACATTATATTTTTAAAATTTATTCTTAATGTTTCAGTAATGTAAAATTGTTTTTAAAATTTTCTATTGATGTTTTAAAAATAATATGTCTTTTTCATTTGAGAGATTGTCTCCTTTGAGGCCGACTAAACTTTAGACAGTGGCCTTTATGCAATTCTAGTTGTATTCTATCTCCAGGGACCGATCTCTAATAAATTTACAAGGTCCTATTTTTAATAATATTACAGGGACCTATCACTAATATTTTTCCAATGATTTTTTTCCAATTTTCCCCATCATTTTCCCTCCATCTGCAATCTGCAAAAATAATTTGAAAAAACATTAAAAATATTTTTAAATGCAAAAAATTAATGTAATCATCGAACTGGAAGTTATAGGCATCGGCAAAAAATAGCAGAACATCAACAAAAATAACATCAACTAAAAAATTGGAGCAAAAAATATATAAATAAAACAAATAAAGCAGTAAAAATATATTTAAAATAAAATAAAAATCGATAAAAAAATTGAAAAATGTCGACTACAACTAACCAACCATCAACTAAAAATCATAAAAACATGAAAAAACCTTCAATTATCAATTTTTTAAAAGAAAATACAAAAATAAACTAATATCAACCAAAAACTAAAAACATCAATTACTATCACCTAAAATGCACGCATAAAATGAAAAACGTCAACATAACAAAAACTACAAAAAATGAACCTATGTCACCCAAAACTACAAACATCAACTCGTATCACATAAAATTCACTGAGAAAATGAAAACATCAAAATGAGAGGAAAAAATAAAAAATATCAACAGATATAACCAAAAAATCAAGTCATATCAACTAAAACTCATCTAGAAAATGAAAAATATCAACATGAGAAAAAAATAAAAACATCAACAAAGAAACTACGGTACCTCAAAAATAAAAACTATTCACTCAAAAAATCATAAAATGTCAACAATTTTTTTTAAAATACAAATGTCAACCCATATCACCAAAAAAAACTACAAACATCAACTCCTAATACCTAAACCTCATTCGAAAAATGGAAAACATCAGCATAAAAAAACAATACTACAAACATCAACTCCTATTACCAAAACCTCAGTCGAAAAATGAAAAACATCAATATGAGGAAAAAATCCACAAATATCAATCCATATTAACCAAAAAAGGACAAAACATCAACTCATATCAGTTAAACTTCACATGAATATTGAAAAACATCAACATAAGAGAAAAAAGCTACAAACATCAACAAAAAGTTACAGTACCTCAATCATCCGGAAAATAAAAATCATCAACATAAGGAAAAAGACACTACAAACACCAACTCCTATTACCACAACCTCAGTCGAAAATGGAAAAAAAACAAAAGAAAAAAAGACACTACAAACATCAACTCCTATTACCAAAACTTGAGGCAGAAAGTGAAAAACATCAACATGAGTAAATAAAAAATAAAACTACCAATATCAATCCGTATCATCCAAAATAATTACAGAATATAGACTCATATCAACTAAAACTCACTTGAAAAATGGAAAATATCAACATGAGATGAAAAAAAAGCTATAATGCTCAACAAAAAAAGTACAGTACCTCAACAACATAACATCATATCATCATGAACACACACAACACAAAATAACACATAAGAACCTGAGATAAGTAATGAACTAACTGAGAGTGCATTAAAAGAAAGAAACAAATAAAAAACAATCAGGTAGTCACTAGAATCAATTATATTAATCGCATCAAGTTGTGAATCACCAGTCAAGTAGGCATTAGAATTATTTCTCTTCATCAAAACAGGGCCAGGGATGAGCGAAATTAAATAACGCACACACATCACACAAACAACACAAATAACTCACTCACAACAAATACACACATACCTCTTCGCCGGTAAGAGAAGAGGTCACCGTCGCCGCAAGGTCACAGCGGCAACATCCGACGATCAATCCTCCTCCTCCCCATTGAAATCATCACCACCTCAATCTGCGGCGCTGAGAAAGCCTCTAACCTGAATCCTTAAATTCCAGCTAACGAGGGAGTTAGGGCACAAGACCGATGGTGATACGATTCAGTGAATTCTTCAGCAGGCGGAGCCGTCGATTATCACCACCACGGGAACGAAGACGATTCCGGTGAATTGCATATCGAGTCCGGTGAATTGCCGATCGACATTGTGAGAAATTGAAAAACTACCGGGCGGAGGAGGAGGACTTATCAGCGACAACGAAATATAGCAAAAATTCGGCAAAAATCCGACTGATGCCGGTTGTGCTCGGCTGTTAATTTCTTCATCGGTTTCTGCAGAGCATCTATGAAGACGAAGAAACAAATGGAAAATTCTGGATATTGTTGATATTTATATAATATTTGATAATTGCACATTAAGTCCCTAAAATTATTAATGTATTCAAAGAAAAACCCCATCCCAAAATTAAAATTTATACTAATTGCATAAAGACCCTGCCTAAAAATTGGGCAGACTAAAACAAGACTTTGTGTTCATTGGATGTTTAAATATTAAAATTTTAGGCGTTTTTCAGTTTTTTAAAATTTCATATTCAACTATTTTTAATTAATGTTTTATAGATATCACACTATTTTGATTTGATGTAAAATTTATGTTTCTATTTTATATTTTATTATTATTTTATTTGATGTTTAACTATTTGAGTTTGATGTGTATTTTTTTAATGAAATATTTAACTATTTTTATCATACACATATACTCCCTCCGTTTCTCCATTTGTGGTAGACTTACCTTATTGAGATTTTTTTTTAAAATGTTACACTTTTCATTTTTGGCAAGATTCATTCAATCTCATCCACTCATTCTACTTTTTACTTTCTACATTTAATTTCATCCACTCATTTTTTCACCTAAATCCAAGTGTCTAAACCAGTGTGTCACTCTTAGTGAAGTGGAGGGAGTAGTATTTTATTTAGTGTTTTATTATTTTATTTCGATAATTAATTAATTATTTTGAAGTATTTTAATACCTTTTAATTTGAAGTTTTACGATTTTAATAAGATATTTTAATATTTTGATTTGATTATGTATATTTTTAATATGATGGGCTATTGAAATTTGAAGTATCAAGCCCAAAAATAAGTCTGGCCCATATAGTAAACTTAGAATTTTGAAATATCAGATTTTCGGATCCGAATTTGAACCTGAAATCAGAGGTCGACCGCCGGAACCGAACCTTTGTTCGCTGAAATTGACCGCCGGAACTACTGAACGCCAGAGCAAGGGCAGCAAGCAGACGAAGACAGCAGCCTCCGGCCAGGATTTTCAGAAAACGGCGCCAAAGATCTTCGGAAAATGAAGCGAAGCGTCATAACAGTGGATCGCGAAACGGAGTCGGCGAAACGAAGCGAAGCGTTAGTTGGGTTTTGTGAAATGGAGCCGGCAAAACGAATCAATGTCAAGAGAGAGGGGCGGCGGTCGGTGGCAGGAAATGAGGCGGTCGGAGGTCAAGCGAGGCAGAAAGGTGGCGGCGGTCGGGGGTGGCCGGAGTAGGCGGCTCTGGAGGACAAGCGTGAGAGAGAGGGCCTAGGCAGGGGTGTTCAAAAACCGGAAAACCGATAACCGATCAAAACCGAACCGGTATTTAATTCGATTTATCGGTTAATTGGTTAATCAGTTAACATCGGTTAATCAGTTTCTTTATCGATTTTATTATTATTTAATCGGTCTAATCGGATAACCGGTAAGAGATTTTATAGTATAATAATTAATTAATTAATTTCAACCAAAAATTAATTCATTAAACTTTGAGTTTTGATCATAAATCCAATAAGAAAACTTTAAATTACTAACTCAAATTAATTATTTTTAAAACTTTATATTATTAACTCATATATTTTTAAATAATAATTATGCCCAAAACAAATAATTATACAAACAAAAGTCGATGTAGATTATAATTGTATCCAACACTAATAATTATCGATGGGATATAATTTTAATATTAATTCAAAAAATTATTCGACTCCTATGCAACACAATTATCCAATTTTTAAATTTTTACCATATATTCCAAATTTTACGACCCTAACTACTAATCAATATTAATATTAATATGAATTTATATTTTTAATTTTAAATGAATGATATATATGATAACCGGTAATAACAGACACATCAACCGAAACTGATACTAATCAAACCGGTAAAACCGATAACATTATCGGTCGGTTATTCGGTTCCTTATAAAATTTTATAAACAGGTAGAAACCAAAATCGATTAACTGCCTAACCGACAAACTGACCGGTTGAACACCCCTAGGCCTAGGGCTAGAGATTTTGAGATTTTGCAATTAGACCCCTATATTACTGTACAATTTTCAATAAGGACCCAGAATATAAAATAATTATATTTTATCCCTAAAATTTACAATCTCCTAGTATTTAATATGTTCATTATTATTCTTGTGTCTCTCCTCTTACCATTAGACTGTCTCGCAGGAGACAGTCCCATCTTATATTTGGTCGAAAGTGTCAATTTAACCTTGTAAAGTTTGAAAGTGCAATTCTAACCCTATTATTTGGACGAAAGTGTCAATTTAACCCCGACAACTTGAAATTGGCCGGAATTCGGTAAATTAACCATTATACCTCTGATTAAAAATATATTAAAAATAAATAAAAGTTCATATTGTCCTCCCCTCTTTTTCTTCATCCTCATTTCCATTTATTTTCTTCTGTAGCCCAAACCCTCTTTTTTGCGAGTCTGAACCTTAGGGTATCTCCTCTACGGTGCTTCCCGTACCAGCTCTCCCGCTCTTGTGCCTCCAATAGCGTATCTCCTCTCCGGCGTAGCAGTGGCGAGGCTTGGGTTTCTCAGTGAAGCAATAGCCAGCTCAGGGTGAGGGTGAGGTTGCGACAACGTTTCTTTGCGAATAAGTATCACCGGCGGTGCTTGGGTCGAGCTCGGGTCTTTTCCCCATGTGGCTTGAATATCCAGCCCGGCGTTTCTTTGTGACGGGGCTTGAGTTGAGCTTGTCCACCGGTGCTGGTTACTGATCTACATCTAAATGCATTTGTTAACCAATGCATTTGGCACATTTATTAGTATGTTTTGGTTGGTTGATTGCTAGGTTTAGTCGAGTTTATATTGCAAGGGGTTTAGATAGCCATTATTGGTTTTCTTGTCTAAATCCTTACTTTTGCAGACTTATTAGACCTAATGGATGTTATGTTCTTACGAGCATCTAGATCCTATTTTGTAAGCTTAATTGTAGATTACTCACAAGCACTTCAGAGTAGTTTAATGAAGGTCATTCGTGAGAATGTTAGTAGATTGAAGAAGACCAATCACAAAGATGGCAAAAGACTAAAGACCATGAGTAAAAAACGTGGTAGAAGATAGAATGACTGAAGAAGGAAGACAAAGAAGCAGGGTGAATTGTAATCCAAGAGTATTACATAGTTTTGGGACTTATCCGAGAAGAATCAGCCTTTGTGGGTGGCACCGTTGGCTTCTTCGTCTCGAGCACTATAAAATCGACTATAACAACTCTAAAATGGAATCAGCGGTTCATCCGTATCAGTGCAAATAAGCTGAAGGAAAAGATAAGTTTTGGAAGAGTTGAAGCTGGGCACGACCTGTTCAATGCTTACACGACTCATTTAGCTTACTCGGCCCGTGCCAAGAAGTCCCGACACGGGCCGTGTCCTTTTGCACGGCACATGCACCTCGAAGATCAAGAAGTGAAGATCCAGCTCACGTCCCATAATGATTTGCAAACCCACATCATCAGTTTCCAAGAAATTGACTCCCAGGCGGTAGCCAGCGAGATTTTACCAGCCCGTGTCGTTCAAGATGCTTTGAAGATACTTCCAGGCGACGGCCCGGAAGATTATAAACGGTTTGTGCCATTTAGAAAGTTGGAGACATAGTCCCAGCTGATGGTCCGTGTTCTATTACATGGGCCATGTGCTCTTACACGGCCCGTGCCGATGTAGAACTGGTGGGGCATGACCCGTGCCAATGTGGCACTAGTGGGGACCTATGGTTTCACTAGTGGGAGCCTTAGGGTTTCTTCCAAACTTGGGCCTTTAGAGGCCAATTTATCTTCTCCTATATAAGGAGTCCTTAGTCTCCTAAGGTTTAAGAAGTAGTCATAATGTAGATTTTATTTTCTAAGTAGATAGGAAGGAAGAGGAGAGTTCTCTCTCTCTAGAGTTCTTCTTCTCTTTTCCTTCTCTTCTCATTTCTTTTCTTTCTCTTAGTTTCCTAGATCAATGGCATTCCATGGATCTATTTGTACTAGAGTAATTTATTTAGCTTGGTGATTATATTTGTATACATGACTTGGTAGTTATTTTGTGAGATTCTTAGATCTTCTTATTCTTTTACGCTTATGATTATTATGTTGACTTATGCTTTACATTGCTGTTAATTGCATAATTGATACACTATGTTGGCATACACTTTAATCTACTTTCATGTCAGCACATTTATTGGTATCCCCTGGGGAGTGAAAGCTAGATGTAATAGGGGGAGCAAGGGTCTGTTGACCGTGTGAGTGTATGCATGTGGGTCGTGAGTCACCGTTCCGATTACCGAACACTAGTTAGTTGGACTGGAGCCTGAATGGTTACAAATGAAGATAGCTTAGTAGCAACTAGGGTTGCCGTAATTCGACTCTTTTCATTGCACCCTAGAGTCAAGCATAAGGTGTCAATCTCTTTGCTTCTGTAGGCCTAGGGAGAAGCATTTATAGTGGAGTTCCCAGGACGTAGTTCTTCACGAAGAATGAATAGAACTGCACAGTGGCGGGGCTGTTGTTTTTACGGAGGCTGTATCCGTAGAAGAAAATGATAGCACACTTATGTGATAGATACGGGGAAGTGTTGACCACCAATCACACTATGTGACATAATCATTATAATAGGTTTATACGTCTTGTACTTGATTGAATCTAGGATTGAAATAGATTGCCGGCCATGTAACACAAATATTCCCAATTGCTAGTTTTATATAGTTTATTCTCTCTTGTCTTTGCATGATTGTAGTTGCTAGATGACCCCCCCAAAAAACCTTGTTTTGCGACATTAGCTATTCCTGACACGTGATCGGATTGACGACCCGATCACGACTTTGTATAATTAACCTTTAAGTCCTAGCATCTATGTGGACGACCCCAGACTTGCCACTATCTACCTTTTTGGTAGCTTAGTAGTAAGAACGGAGGCAACTTATAAATTTATATCTTTGTGAAGCGCTCTGTGGGTTAATCACATCTCCCATAAGGTTGACATTTTTAACGACCCCGCAGAGTGCGAATGAAATTTTGACATCGTTACCGGGGATGCTAGTTTAAAGATTTAACTGTTTACTTGCATTGCTAGTTGGTTGAGTAGTTATTTTTGTTTTTATTTTGTAGCTTTTGTGGTTATTTAGTAGAGATCTTTTAGTGCTTTGTTTTTCTTGTATTGTTTTTGTGTTTTTGTTTGTATCATTTTTGTGTGTTTGTTATTTTCCAGAATAGGTATTACTTGAGTTTGTGGTGTAATAGGTATTACGATTCCGAATTTTGTGTCTTTTCTTTGTTTTTGTTTATTGAAAAACATGTGGAAAAGAGAGGCTCAACGAGTGAGATTTTGTAGATTATGTCATTGCGACCACCTTACGGAGTCTTGCTCTTTGTTGAACGAAAATGAGAGAGAGGTAGGAGTTGTTGGTTCTCAAGGCCGATGGGATCAAGATTGGTACCCATACCATGATTCTCCTAATTTGGAGTTGAGTGGTAACCCGAATACATGGTATGGATATGCATCGTGAAACCAACACTTAGGGTTCGATAGTTGGCCTTCACCAACTTATATTTTTCCCCAAAACCAATCTACAACATTGGTTCCCAAATCAGAGTATAGAGAATTTTTGCTAGCTATAGCTAATGTGACCAAGAGTAATGAGTTACTCCAAACACAATTGCATAGCAACATTAGAGATTTAGGAACTCAACTCTCTTCTAGTGTTGAGAGAGTTGAACACTTGAAGAGAGTTGAAGGGAAAGCGAGTGATTTGATGGAAAGGGCGAGCCAACTAATATACCGAAAATGAACCATCCCTAATTGAACTTGAAATTTTGGTAGATGAACCCAAAGGGGATAGGGAGTAGTTTATTGAGAGCGAAGAAGTTGGGGAAGGGGTTATTGTGCTTAATTCGCTGTTTTACCTATTTTCACCCCAACCTCCACCAATAGAACCAAGTCCCACATTTTCAGAACCCCTAGAGGAACCTATAGAGAAGTCCATTTAATATGCTAAGCTTCCGAACCACCTAATTCCTCTAGAGTTGACTCCTTCTCTACTACATCTTCCTCTTGGAAGATTCTTACCCCCATCTCCCCATTTTTGGTTGCCTATGGTGATGGGGTACTAACCTGCATCCTATGGATAACATTAGGATCGTGCCAATGACATTAAATATACGAAGTATCTCGGGTGGCAACCCGAGAATTAAAAAAAGTTAGATTAGGTTGTTTTTCTTTGAAAAAAATCATCATCATCTTTATCCTTCCATTCTTACCCAAACCATTAGACAACACTACACTCCACCACCAAATACACAACATAGGCCACACACTGGTTGTTTCTTGGTGTGTATTTTGATTGATACTTGTTTAGTGTGGATTTGTAGTGGCTTGATTTGAGTTGCATGTTGTGGTAAATTTGAGGATATTGAGGTGGGAACAATGCATCGGGAAGTTGTGATTGCTTATCATTTTGTTTACCTCGCCTTATTTTCATATCATGCTTCTTATTTGAGGAATATGTGTATTGTAAGTGTGGGGGGAAAGATTTTTCATTGCATTGTATTGTACATATTCATTGTTTTTGGGTGTAATTTCCTATTTTTTAGATTTTTGTTTTGGAACACTACACACTTGGTGTGCATGTTTGTTTTGTAGGAATCATATGTGTTTTTGGAGGAAAGCAAGCAAAAGGAGTTAGGAGGAGTCCAACTCTTGGTCCATACCTACTTATGATAGTGTTTTGATTAAACTTTTGGGGTTTGGTTTCCCTCCTTTATTAGAGGTTATGGGTAGTATATTGTGGTGATAGTGGTTTGTTCATTAGATAAATAATTGTGCCACTAAGGGTAGATTTTAGTGTTCATTTTTCATTGTAAGTGCTCTCATATATCCTTCCCTTGACATATGTTCTATGATTGTGTATATGCAATGAGGACAATTCAAGCTTTAAGTGTGGGGGAGGGAAATTAGATAACACGTATGATTCGTAGTTGTTTCTATGTAGCTAGTAGCTTTTTTAAGAGCACTTTGAAAAAAAAATGAAAAATTATATACCCGGCTAAGTCGAAAACCCGAAAGGGAGACTTAGGCAACAATGGGAAAGCCCCAGATAGGTTGAAAAACCCATGCAAAAGTGAAAGGCCGTGGTGTGGAAAAATGTGAGAAGTGAGCTAAACTTGTGGGAAGTTAGGATGAAAACCCGAAAGAGCTCCTAGGAAAAATGAGAGAAATTGAAAAGGATCCCATTGTTCTCTTTGATTGTCATTTTGAAGTCATTTAGGTAGAGTAATTTAGCTTCACACTCATCTTTGTGAATTTCACCTTTTTATTGGTATGATTGGTTGAATAGGTTATCTTATCTTCTTTGGGGAGTGAGAGTTGTGAGATTCTTACATCTTTGGGGGAACTAGGGTGGTCTAGGAATAAGTGTTGAATGTGTTGGGGAACTTTTTTTGCATGCTACTTTCCGATTATGTTTTTCTCAGTTGTGTTTACTTGAGGACGAGTAAAGGTT
>JAULKM010173180.1:0-15534 GCA_032355605.1 Rubia tinctorum | reverse complement strand
TGCTAGTACTTTGTTTGAATTAATACATTGTGATGTTTGGGGTCCTTATAAAACACCATCTTCTAGTGGTGCTTTTTATTTTTTACTACAGTTGATGATTATTTCCGATTTGTTTCGGTTTACTTATTAGTGTCTAAGTCAGAAGTTACTCCTATAATTATTTAATTTTGTGCTTAAGTCGAGAATCAGTTTGGCCGCACTATTCGACATGTCCGGGCTGATAATGGTACATAATTTCTTCCTATGAGATCCTACTTTGCTGAGTCCGGGATCATTTTTGATATTTCTATGGTTGATTCGCCACAGCAGAATGGTCGTGTGGAATGCAAGCATCGCCATTTGTTGAATGTGGCTCGTGCTTTGCGCTTTCAAGCCAATCTACTGATTGAATTTTGGGGAGAGCGTGTTCTTACAGCTGCTTATCTGATTAACCAGACATCGATGAAACATCTCAATGGTCGCACACCTTTTGAGTTGCTTTATGGTTTCTCCCCAAATTACAAGACTTTGCGAGTCTTTGGATGTTTGTGCTTTGCCTCCCATATTCCCCAATTCTGTGAAAATTTTGCTCCAAGAAGTCATCGTTGTCTGTGTCTTGGGTATCTTTCCAGGAAGAAGGGTTATCGACTATTTGATTTTGGAGCCCCGTACTTTCTTAAATAGTCGAGACGAAGAATTTTATGAAGATCAGCTTCCATACTCTACCATCCCGGAAGCATCATTGCAGCTGAGATCACCGCCGCCGCCGCCCGTGCTTTCGCCGCCCGTGTCCCCTTCATCTTCGACGTCCGCCGGTCAGTCACCACCGCTAGTCGTACTCTCACTGCTGGTTGGATAGTCACCACCACTAGTCGCCGGTTTGCCACCCGCAGAAAACTGCCCGCCGGATTCTTCCTGGCATCCGTCCACCTGACGCCGGAGCCGTTGATCAGAGAACCCCTGCCAACCATGCTGGTTACCCTTCCGGCGTCGGTTCCTCACACATCTCACAGGCCACCGGCCACTGTAGACGTCGTGCCTCATGCACCTCCTCCGCCGCATCCTGTCACGTCAGAAGACTTCCCGGCATCGACATCTGCATTTTATCTACCTCTTGTCCGCTAGAGTTCGCGTGATTGTTGTCCTTCTACTTATCTGTCTGATCATGTCTGACGTGTTGCTGGTATGAATAACACCCCCACTACTACGACTACACCTGCTGCGTCACATTCCTCAGGTATTCTCTATCCTTTAAAAGTAGGATTTTTTAGGATACACGTTGCATTCATTTACCTATATATCGTATTTTTTCCATTAACTTAAAATATTGTATTAAAATGAATAAATGACCTGCCTCTTCCAGAGATCGCTAATAAATAAACTTTTTACGGGAGATATACTAAGCCGAGATGGGACCGTCAAAGATAGAGTTTGTATGTTGCTCCCGTTCCTACTACTATATTACCAAGAATGGTAGATCATGGCAAGTATCGTGGCCATCCACAGAGATGTTAGGAATCTAATAATCAACTAAACACAACCGCGGTTGAGTCATCAACCGACTATATGTTAGGAATAAACAGTGTTGTGAAAACAGTTATTGGAGGAGTTTGTACTAATAACTACTCTCATGCAATTGATCATGAGAATTAACAATATAAACTAACACTCGGGGAATATTTGTGTAACATGGTCAATGTTATTTCGTTCATCAATTTCATCAAATACAAGAACTAAACCTTGTGTGTGACACTTGGTGCAGGCAATGGTCAAAACCTCCCCCTATCTGTCACATAGAGGTGTGCATATAAAATCTTCCATTAGTCTCGCCTCCGCAAGTAGGAGAGTGCAACAACGGCTATGGCTCATTGTGCAGGTCTAATTCTCCCTCGTGCGATTAAGTCCCGGGGGGAACACATGAACGAACTACACCTAGGCCTAGAAAGGCAAAAGAAGTAGTCGTCTTATCGATGGCTCTAGGATCAACAAGAGAATCTTAGTTTGCTACCTATTCTATCTCTACCCGCAACTCTTCAAACCTCTTTGGTGGCTAACTAGATGCATGGTCGATCGTGACGATTAACAATGGTAAGGTTCGTGCACACGCCCAGTTCCAACTATCATCACCCCATGCACATCTAGGTTTCGTTAACCGGGTAGTGGTAATAGTGCACCAACATGAAAGTAGACTTGGTTGTGTGCCAACAAAGTGTGAAAATCATGCAATTCACAAGAATATTTAGAACAAGCCAACATAATAATCACAAAACACATAGAAATAGGTAGATCTATAAATCTAACAAAATAAACATCAACACATGAATACAAATATAATCCCCAAGTAAGATCCCTACTCCCTAAGCATTGAACCCAAATATTTCATTGGATTCAACAACTTTGGGAAAAATTAAAATAAATAGATGAAAAGAAAAGAACTTAGAGGGAAGGAATATTGTTTTCTCTCTCTAGCCTACTATTGAGATCTAAAAAATGAGCATAAACTTAAACCCTAGTAGATAAAGGTCTATAAATATACTAGTAGGGAATTGGGCCTAAAATTAGGCCCAAAAGTGGCCAAAAACTCAAACAGCAGCCACTGGAGTGGGGGTGCCTCATGACACAGCCCGTGCTGGTCAAGGGGGCTTGTACCGGCTCGGAACGCCAGCCTTTGCATGGGCCATGCCAGTATTTCTGGGGTGGGGCACAGGATCTAGCACGGGCCATTACGCCTCATTCTGGTGTGACTCGTGTCATCCGACATGGACCGTCGACCAGCTCTTTGTTTTCTTCTGATCCGCGCCATGCGTCGTTCGGCACCCCTCGTCAGCTTGAATATCCATTTGCTCAGTAATTCACACCTATGGGTAAGTATTGTCATTTGTGACTTGAAACAAAGTGGGCTATGTAAAATGGAATGCCTCGCTCTCATACTTAGCCGATGTTTGGAGTGAAAAGTTACTTGGAGTGCACAGACAGCCAAAACGGGGACCCCTTGTCTTGGAATTTGACATGACCCATGTCGGGTGTTATGGGCCGTGCCAAGCCTCCCTGAAACGGTCTGTGACAAGAGATATGGGATGTGCTAGCTTTTGGCTCATGCTGGGCTTGTGCGGTCCGCGCTGACCGTGGCTGTTTCGCTTGGCTAACCTCTATTCTCTGCTACGGGTGAACCGTTGGTCCAATTTGGGAGTTCTTGTAGTTGATTTTATAGCACTCGAGAAGATAAAAATCCAATTGTGACACTCTAAAGGGATGATTTTTCTCAGAGATTTCATAGAACACTGTTCAACCTCGAAAAACGATCTCCCCGTTTCTTCTTTATCCTTCTTAAACTTTCAATCCGCCTTTATTGGTCCCAATTCCACACACTACCATGCTTCGGAGTCCGTGGCCTTCAATCCACTAACATCCTTGTGATTAGCCTTCGATATCTTCTACCATCCTTGCAAATGCCCTTCAAATATCTAATACCACCTTCGCGGATGGCCTTCTACAAAAGAAAATGAAAAAGCACTCACGAGCAACCTACTAATGAGATCAAAGAGGAAGATATTGGTTCCCGTGAATAAAAAGTGTCCATTAGCTTCAATTAAGTCTACAAAATGTGAGATTTAGACAAGAAAACTGATAATGGCTGTCTTAACCATTTGTCGTGCAACCTAACTAAAACTAGCAATCAACCAAATAAAAGATGATAATAAATGTGTTAAATGCATTGGCTAGCGCATGCATAATGGTGCACATCAATCACATACAGTATTTGTTGGCTTACAACTATCACTTATTGATTTAGAACTTGCATTTTTTTTTGCTTACCCAAAAACCAACATTTGTTAAGCGACTTACATTCTGTTTCACATAAATTTAGTGATACAAAATCATTAAATACATGTAGAATTAGTTGGCTTACAACTATAATTTACTAACCCATCAATTGCATATTTTTTATATGCTCACCTAATCATGATAATTAAACACATGAAATAACTAAAATGTAACTTGATATTAATAAGCATAAAAAATACTACCGGTTCCTTTGTAACTAAATTTCAACACCACTATACTTAAGCATCGATAGTCAAGGGGCCCAAAACACTGGTGCCTGTGGACCAAAATACCGGTGCTAATGGGGGGTTCCGACAGTAGTGGTAATTATTATCCTCGGTCCTGATCATTCAGCCTTTTTTCTCACTATTTACAAACATGGAATTATTTTGACAACACAAACACTATACACTATATAACATGAATCACAATCATCATACTTCATGTTTAAAACTGAATTTATTTGCGAGAATTGACTTTTTCAAATTGACCAGAACTATTTTTGACCATTAATATCTTTAATTGCGCATGTTTAAAATTGATTAAAAAATGGATATTATAAAAATATATGTTAACACGATTCTAATGATATTGTACACGATAATATATTATCTTATATATTACTTGAAATTTACTTTTCTAATTAACAAAGTTTGACTAAATGAATAGTGACCAGTGCAAATAGAGGTGGGACATAGTAAGTAATAAAATTGCAAAATGGACATGGAATGGATGGAAAACAACCTCTATTAATTTGTACCAGAAATGCTCCATCCTCCAGTACTTGTGGATGTTTGATGGTAGCAATTTGATTGAACACTTGAACTATTGTAATGGTGTGAATGGAGTTTGGGAATCAAAACTACAGTAGTGGTGCAATACTACGGTTATTGCATATTTTTTGGGCTATTGCACATTTGTGGTGGAATATTACACATTACTACAAACTAAAGCTAATGTAACGCTTTCCTTACAACACTTACTTAAAACGTTACAATAGCTTATAAAGTGTTACATAAACTTTTGAAAAGTTTACATAAATATTGAAAAGTGTTATCTAAATTTTAAAAAGTGTTACTTTAGGTATAATGTAACATCACCTAAGGTAATACTTGTAAAAGTGTTACTTTAGGTGTTATTGTAACACTTTGAATCTTTTGTAACACTTTTACAAGTATTACCTTAGGCGATGTTACATTACATCTAATGTAACACCTTTTGAAATTTAGGTAGCACTTTTTAATATTTATGAAACACTTTTCAAAAGTTTAAGTAACACTTTATAAGCTATTGTAACATTTTAAATAAGTGTTGCAAAGAAAGTATTACGATAACTCTAATTTGTAGTAGTGACACTTGAATTATTCTAACAGTTAGTCAGTTCAGAACAAATTTTTTTGAGATATATATACATGTATATATATATATATATATTTACACACACAAATTTCTATCAAAAATGTTCTATGTATCATTGCATAGAAAATGTTCTATGTATCATAAAATCTTAACCTTTTGTTATTTTTTCGATTATGCGTTTCTTTGAATTTTCTTCAGTGGTATATATATACAATGAGATATTTATGGCTTTAAATATATTTATAGATTTATATATTTTAAAAAGTAATGATTGGTTATATACAGTAAAGAAATAAAATCTGTAACGTATAATACTATCGGTATAATATTTTTATACAACTCTAAACATTTTGTCGTGCGAACCTAACTATAACTAGAAATCAACCAAACAAAATATGATAATAAATGTGTTAATTCATCCAAACAAAAGATGATAATACATGTGTTAAATGCATTGGTTAACGCATGCATAATTGTGCACATCAACGACTAAGACACAAATTGTGTTAGACATATTGGTCACCGGAAACAAGTTTATACTTACTTTGTCAATTTCTAAATTAATTATCCAATCGTACTTGTTGAACACACCCCGCCGCTTAAAACATGCTGTAATATCCACATTCCTAGGTTTTTGCTTGTTTCTTTTACTGAATTTTATGAACTAAAGTAATTAAAATCCTACCAGTAGATAAATAAAGTATAAATAATAACACATTGAGAAACTCAACCATGATTTCTACTATGTGAAAACTCGCGTCACTTTTTTCACTAGTGTCATTGATAGCCGATCCCAAAATCTTGATAAACGTTTCAGATGGTTAAAAGTAGATGGGATCCATCAATTATGGCGGCTTATTTTAGGACAATAAAAATTAATCTCCAATGGTCCCTTTACAAGGAAGCACATTAACATTGACATATTTCTAAAATGATATTGACAAATTAATTGAACATCATAACCATCACCTCTTAATGTACGGCTTCAAAAATAACTTCTTGGCCGTCCGCCTGAACTTCTTCCGTACATAGTTGATCATCTCTTGGTATATGAACCAAATTTCATTAGTCATTACCGAGCACAAGTACCCTATCCAACCCTTCTCCTTTTCAATAGCAAAATAATACATGTATTTTCAAAATACAATTGTAGGGGCATATTCGCAAGCTGGAGAGACTGCTTTAGGAGCTTCTGCACCATGTTATCAGCCATATGTTCTGCTTTAGTGTCATCCTCATACTTTTAAGTCTCACTCAACTCAAGCTCGATGATCACGAGCAGTATCGGCAAGCTCTCCAACTCATCGAGAAGGGGGAAAAGTGTGCATTATTTGCGATGTTCTGATTACACCTCATCCAATGCCCGCTAGGCTTCAGCTTTTTCGTGCTTTATAGCTCTAACGTCTAACAACCCTTCAATTTTTATGTCAAGATTCTGAGTGCACATACTTTTCCATGCACGCCACCAGGCTGCATTAAAAATCTTAATGCACATTTCAGCAAAGAAGTTGTAAAACCCATGTGTTTTCAACAACTTGTTAACTAATACACGGAGTACCTGGGATCCGTAGGACCTCCATTTTGCAACTCAATGTGTTCCCTCACAAACTAAGCTCTTAGGCTTTATTTCCCATCACCCAAACTTCAGGCATTTGCCACTTCTGTCTCCAACCTCTCACACCTCTCCTTTGACCACTCTAGCTCCCCAGTAACTTAACATTATCACCTTTAATAGCCGCCACTGCATCGCGTAGATAAAAACACAAAACCATCCTCTTAACAAGCTTAGGCGTTAGTTCAATTGATAACAAAACATATATCCTTTTCTTGGGCCAGTAGAGCATCATAATCCCTCGAATCCACATTAATCAAACAACTAAAATGGGGTGCAGTGATAGCCCCAACTAGACTTCTTATCCTTCGTCCCAACATGCATCAATGACCCAGAACCAAGTTCTAGTTTAACATTGTGCGGAGTAGCACCACTGGAAACCCCTTTTGGTTTCTTTTTCTTCTGAGACCCACACTTTAAAGAAGCCTCGACAGTCCCCTCCTCATGTCCCCTCTTCGAAAAATTCATCCCTACACCGAAAAATTCATCCCTACTCCAAAAAATGAAAGAATACTCAAAACCAACCCCCAATTTCATAAACATAGTGAAACAAAACGACACCAGATACAACAACCTTGCTTAGGATGAACTGTCTCCACTGCATTTGGGTATTCCCACACAAGGAAACTCTTCACAGTCAGCTCTCCGAGCTTATCGAACCATGATTCAAATGGAATAACAGGGTTCCATAGAGGCAGAGTCTTACCTTCCTCATCCTTTACAAAAAAATACTTTTCCTTCCAAGACCCACAATTACTAGGGAAACCTCTCACAAGGTTTACCTTAGGCATGATAGGGTAAAAGGTTTAATAAGCCCCACCATTACCAGCACTTCACAATTCATGGAACCTGATAAAATCCACAACCTTTAGCTCTCTATTATCACTTTTAGAAAAAAAACTCCTAAAATCCGGCCAATAAGGCCACACACCTAGGATGAATTTGTCCAAGAGCAACTTTATGATTAACCAAAATACGCCAAAAAATTCACGGACATGCAAAGTCCAACCATACAAAAAGAGTGTTCATAAACGGTAAAAAAATAGGCAAGACGAGGGTTCCAGGCCCTCTCACCTTCAACAGGAAATTTTAATTCAAAATTAAACAAAGAGGTAATAGAGCCATCAGATTTCCAAGATTATTCTAACGTTCTTGAGAGGTACACTCAAACGCATTGTTGAGAATTGCAAAGGAAGTTGATCAAAATGAACTCACCTACTTGGCCTTCAATGTCATGGGATTGATAATTTTGGACGATCGGCTAGAATATGGTTAAGTTAGGTGGGCAAGGTAGTACGTGCTTCTGTAGATATAAAGTATGAGAGTTGGCACGACGTCTTAGATAACTACAAGAACACCCAATGGTTGGAATCCAAGGTAACTCTTCACTTTCATTAGTCCCTACATATTAACACTATCATTCTCATATCTTACTTCACATGGAATTGGTCATTCATGGATAGAGACCTTTGGAATTAGATGCTCCGAAAATGGTTAAAGTGAAGGAGAAAACGTATCAATGATGGAAAAATTCTGCGCGGAACCATTTAGTAAGTTGGCAAATGATTACATCTCTGGCAACAATAAAGACGAGTGTTCTTGGTTGGAGTATACTGATATTCTACAAAAGAGTTGGGAAAGTTTCAAGGCGAGACGTTTGAATATGTAGGCAGATGTGTGTTTTGATGGACTCTTCACTTTGTTATTTTGGTTTATTACCTAAACTTCAGCTTACCATACACATGGAACAAGGGTCGCGATGAGTGCCATAGAAAATAAGAGCAAAACTCTACATCGAATGAGGAGGGCGGGATACTTTTTAGAGGAACAGGGAGTCATCCAGGAACGAATTTAGAAGGATGTTCAAGTATTATTTGATGTAAGATTGGAGGCTGGGGAACAAGTTCAACCAATCACACCCGACTAAAAAGAGAAACATGAGCTATTCTTGAAGGGACGGGAGTTGGAGGATAGTTGCTATAAAGATGATGAAACACAAGCCATTGCATAGAAAATTGTAAGAACATAGATTGGTTATGCAATACACATTTGTTTTTTTGGTGTATTAGAATAAAAAATGTTGTTCCATCTATGAAGAAAGACATTAAACGCAAGGTACAAGAAGGTCAATTCATTACATCCTAAAAGAACGATGTATTGTGTGAGGTAACGGGAGTAGATGATGACCTGGGGTGAGTCAGAGGATATAGTTCATACATGTTGCAATGGGAAGTAATTCAAGGTGCGTGGGTTTCCCATCACCAAAAGCCAAAAAAATGTGGATTTGGAATTGGATTTAAAAATAACAAGGAAGAAAGCAGAGAAGCAAGACATGTTAATTTCTATATTAGCACGGAACACAAGACTCTGCGTTCCTGATAATTTGGATGACATAACCCTCGAATGGGAGCCTCATTCCACATGCTCAGGATACTTTATGTCTCCGGTAGATATTGAAGTTAATGGAGAATGTATGCATCATCCTGGAGCAATACCCAAGTCACCCAACAATGTGGGAGCACCCTTTCAGGTTAATTACAAGTCATATACAGTTCACAAAAGTCTTAACATGTTTAATCCTCACAACCTATTAGCCTCTGGTATCATGAAACTATTTCACATAAATTCACCAAAGAGTGGGTTTATAATGCATGTTGCTGATGGTTTTGTGGGAGGAATTTAACATGTTTCATGATTTAAATCCCATTCCCAATGGCTTAGGTAGGGTGACGCTGGAATTTCCTATCATGCTTAATGAGTGTTTGCCTGAGTGTTCGCCAAACAAGCAAGGTGATTGTACCAAATTTAAAAATGCATAGGACTTCCACATCCTATGGCCCAAAAATTTCATTAATAAAGAAGGATACGCCTGGCATCGAACACGAAAATCTACCACCACTGGCAACCAATGTATTTGCAAATTTCCAACAAAGAAAAACTATCAGAGCCAACATTATTAATCCAATTGTGATACCCAACATACCCATGAACACTCAAAATAATACTCTCCTGGCAGATAGCTGGTTGTTATGGGCATTGATCGTCAGGCATGATCAGACAAGTTCATACAAATTTGTTGTCCACAACTGTGTTTTAAAATTCAATAGCACATTGTTGCTTATTGGAAAGATATGAAAAACTTCTACAAGTTTGACACATTATCTGAACCTTCGTTGTCACTAGCTTCCATGTAAGTACTCGAACCTCCTCATCATTCATGATAGTTACTTTAACTTTGTTCTTCGTAGTGTAACGTTTACAGAGGTATATGTATTCTGGTTCACTACACTAGCCTAAATGCTCTCAAGAACATGTCAAATATTTTGAGGTAAAATAAAACCCTCAAGACTGAAAAACCATTTACTGGATGTCCGAACAGGATCCAACAAATTGGGGATTCCAAGGAAGACAGAATCTATTAAATTTCAACGACTGTTCAAGATGAGAATAAAACCTTCTTTTTAGCGCTTTGAAAGAGAAGTAAATTTATCCTACTTATGTGACTTATACTGCTTCTGCAATGATATTTATATACCTAACTGCTCTATTTTGTGCAGCAATCATTGGTGTTTGGTTGCAATTCATAAGACTACAAACACAATTTATTGGTTGGATTAACTTCACCCACTGCCCATCGATTCGTTTGTGGACATTTTATATAAGGCTTTAGATGGAGTTTGCTCAACATCAAACACCATTCCAAAGTTAGCACATACAATCATTTCTTGACCATATTATCTATATATCTCTTAACTACACATTCCATGTTAACCGATACTTTATTGAATTTAGGCAAAAAAAACAAGAATGTAAAATGGAATGCGGGTACTACACCTTCTTGAACACCATCAGATGTGTTCTGCAATTCGAAGGCGGCACACCACTATAAGTGAGAATTGATTATTTACATTCACGTACACATATACATACATATATATATATATATATGTGTGTGTGTGTGTGTGTGTATGTACATATGTACATATATACATATATATATATATATATATTACTTCTCCATATATTACTAATTACAATCATCTCAAAATATTTACATATTTACTTATGACGTTTATCCTTTCTGTCTAGGCGTTTGCATACGACACAACACCATACTTGAGAAACCAAAAGAACACTTGCCGGAATAAAATCGCTCAATATATCTATATCTTCCACATCGAAAGCATATCTAAGAATACCTTTAACAGGGGTAGGTGAATGTATATGACAGTTCAGAAAAACCCTTACATGGGTAATTACGATTTTTTGTACAGATTTTGCAATTTTAGTATGCAATTAACAAAACCCACAATGCCTTCAAGCAACCAATGCCACAACATATATGTTAAATTAGTAGTTAACACATTGTTGTATGAAAATGTGTAGATGTATTAGTCATTGAATGTGGATTGTGAGGTTTCACTTTAAATATAAATGCTACAATTTAACATCTCCCAAAATTATTTCCGATTTCAGATAGTTTGAGAATCACTGCCAAGATAAAATTTCTGGTTTTGGAACGTGCATAGTAGCACTACTGGAAATTTTTTCTATTAAAAGCAGCAACCAAAAGTGGTTCCTTTGATTTTGAGGAATCACTTTTAATTAAGGTCTGAATTAAGTTCCAAATTCGAAACTACCCTCCCAACTCACATTTTCATATTAAAGGATGTTCTAAATCGTTTCAAGGTGGTTCCTCCTTTGATGAAAATCGATTCAAGGGGGTTCTATTGTAGAGCCATTTTTAATAGGGTTTCTTTTTGGCCCAACACATAAAAACCCACTGACTTAGGTTTTCACCCTTGATATTTTCCTTCCTCCTCCAAAAATGCACAATGTGCCTTTGTTTCTTTTCACAAGCGGTGGCACCGATCTCTTTCTTCACCCTTCACCGCTCACCTCCACCGGCGCAACCACTCGGCTTCTTCTCCAGAGGTGGCTCTTTGTTCTCCATCTTCACCCTTCGATTAGCCTTTCGCTTCCCCTTTGACCGCTCGCCACCACACCTCCACTTTGGCGCCACCACTCACCTTCACCGGCACCATCGCTCACCTAATCATTAGGGTTTTTATTATTATTTGTTTTAGGTTTCTAGGGTTTGGTATAACGTTTCAGATTATATTTTGTTGTTGAAGATGGTGTGAGATTGCTATTTTCCAGGGTTTGTTTGTTGTAAGATTGATTATGTTGGTTTAAATGTTTGTTGTTCGTCACCTTCATTATGTGCTTCTGAGCTTCCAGAAACCTCTTAGTTTTCGACGGTTTTTTTCATAATCCCCGACACAGGTTCCAAATTAAATGCAATTTTTAACTGCCTTTGATCGTGCAAGAAGGCACTTGAAAAGTGACTTTTTTTTATTCGATAGAACCGACTTTAATCACCCATATCTCCACCAGTGTAAACATTAATACAATTAAATATGTATCAACTCCGAAATGGACACCGACTTCGTGAACAGTGAAAATCCGGGATGCCAGTCTATATTACAACATCGGAAACAAATTTACCGACACATAATCCAATTTCGGAAGAACAACCTACAATACTGCTGGACACCAAACATTAACATCTTCCTATATTGAAAGTTAAATCCGGACAAACGCAACGCATCCCACAATAGTTTGACTTCCGATTTAGGGAAAAAATAACCTCCGCAGTCAAATGGAAGTGCCGATCTCTGAAAAATACTAGGCAGACAGAAAATTGAAAAACACAACTTTCTAAGGCGTCATTGATCGAGATAAACTACGATTGTTGTTTAACCGCCATATAACATAGGGGTGGGAATAACGGTGGTGCCAGACACAACGGTTTGAATAAGTCATCCTACAATCTCTATCACTGCAGCGAATGACCCTTTTTTGTACTATTGTATGAGTGTAAGAGAAGGGTGGAGCTTTATCAGGCTCCGCCATGGCAGAAGTGCTATATGGCTAGAGCCCCCCAGGTGGTGGAGGTTTACTGCGTCAAAAGTGAAAGAAGGAGAAGAATCGAAAATTCTTCTATGTTCAGGTTTATTTTTAAAGTATGTCGAAAGGAACTAGAAAAAATCCTCTTTTCGACACTAGCTAGACTTTAATATCATCTGGAAAACCTATCATTTTGAATTAATTACTTCTGTAAAATGTTTATTCTAAACCTACCATGTGAATAAAATAACACTTTTACGTATAGTTGTCTTTTAATAACCCTAAATCATGATTCAGGAACACTAATAAAATAATTTATATATTTAAATTCTATTACTAACGGAAAATTGAAAAATGAGATGTGCTTGTTAATTTAATGAGTTCGTCTCTTGAAAGACGGTTTTTCCATAAGTCATGGAAAGACCAAGGTTTAAAGTGTAAATTAGAAGAAATTAAGATAAAATTTCCAGGTTGCATGAACCGGGTTATAAAATTTATAACTACTACACGTTGTATAATAAAATTTTAATATTGCAACAAATACATTTTACCTTTTATTATTCTAATTAAACTCCGTCTTTTCATAAGCCTATAGAAAGACCGTCTTTCCCACACGACTTTGCCAATAAATAAACTGATATGAAAGGAAATAAAACCAAATAAATTAGTGATGGTGATAGAAAGTACGCCACGGCTGCTAAATAATTGAAGCAAGCCTAGAACATAAAATAATGGTGCGATAATTATTAATCCACCAAGCAAGTTGCTGTCGGAAAGTAGTCTCGTGGGAAAAGAAATTTTGTCTAAGAGCGAGAATAAAAATTAAGAAGCAGCGGCTGGGGAATTGGGTATTGGTTCATTGGTAACCCGTTGCTTTTATGATGGAGAGATTCAATATTGAAACTGCATTTATATTATTAGGGATTAATGAATTTTATAGTAATTTGATAATGAAGAAATCTTCCGCAATCAAAATCAAGCTCAAGAATGAGCTTTAACAAAAATGGTTTGAAAGGTAGAAGAAATGGGAAAGATTTTCTGATTGATTAATTTAACTCAATAGAGCATGTTCTGCCACTATATATATATATATGTATCATGCTCTCAACCATCTAACAAACTAACAAACTTATCAACTATACAAAGTCCTGACTACCAAAACAGAAAAAATCATAAACTGTATTTTGAAAACTACTTCCACCGCCTTCTAACTAAATTTCCCGCAAAAACCGAAGGCTTTGCTTCCTGCTGCTTTTGATCACTGATTTGATCACTGATGATGCTTGTTGTTGCTGCTTCATCATATTTCTTCAACCCCCCCCCCCCCAAGATGAGGATGATGTGAGTAACAAAATCTCATCTTGGACAACAAGGATTGAGCAGCAACAGGTGAAAGAAGCATAGTAAAGCCATCGGCTAACTGACTATGAGAGAAAACATGGAGTGGATCAATAAAACCATCCTGATAGGCATCCCTGACATAGTGGCAATCAATCTCTATATGTTTAGTCCGTTCTTGAAAACAAGGTTTTTTGTAATGTGAAGGGAAGCAATATTATCACATCGTAGAGGAATAGGAAGAACAAAATGGATATTGCATATCAGTGAGAAGAAAGGTAATCCACTTCAACTCTGAGACTGTCATGGACATAGCCCTACATTCAGATTCAGCAGAAGATTTACTCAGTGTGTTCTTCTTCTTGGGCTTCCAAGAGATCAGAGAATCACCTAGAAAGATATAATACCAGTAACTGATCTTCTAGTGATTTTGAAAGTGTTTCAATCTGCATCACAATAGGTAGATAAAGAGTTTGAAGAAGCTGCAGGAAAGAACAAACCAAAACATCCCTTCAAATATCTAGCAATATGAAGGGCAACTTTCTAGAGATGATCAGTTGACTTTTGGACAAATTAGCTTAGCTGATGAACTGAGAATGTGATATTAGGTCTTGTGTAAGATAAATATAGAAGTTTGCCAATCAACCTTCTATAAGGACCTGGATCATGCAGTAGTGGTAAAGAGCTATCCTCAATTTGCCAAGATACTGGCAATGGAGATGCAGCTACACTGCTGTTAACCAGATGAAGATCACTAACCAAATCAGTGATGTATTTGGTTTGACCGAGGAAGATTCCAGCTTCATATCTGGCAATCTCTATGCCTAAGAGGTATTTGGAAGCTCCAAAATCTTTGGTGGTGAAAAGATCATGAAGATAGTTCTTGAAGGATTGTATTTCAACATCAGAATCTCCTGCAATTAGAACATCATCCACATAGATCAATAAGGCCAAACTGTACTGAGCAGTGATCTTAATGAATAAGCAATGATCATGTTTTGATTGCTTAAATCCATATAAGACCAGATGTTTAGTAAATTCTGCATTCCATTCCCTTTAAGCCTGTTTAAGGCCATACAAATACCTTTTTAACCTGCAAACTTGCCCTGGCAAAGCCTTATCATAACCCTGTGGAGGCTTCATATACAGTTCTTCACTGATATATCCATGAATGAAGGCATTATTGATGTCAATCTGATGCAAAAACCAGTCCTTTAAGGATGTCATTGCCAAGAACAATCTCACAGTAACCTGTTTGGCAACTGGTGAAAAGGAATCATAGTAATCAACACCTTCAATTTGAGAAAAACCTTTTGCCACTAATCTGGCTTTGTACCTTTCCACTGATCCATTTGCCCTACATTTAACCTTGTAAACCCATTTACATCCAATAGGCTTCTTCCCGGCAGGTAGATCAACCAAGTCCCAAGTTTTATTGGCTTCAAGGGCATTAATTTCATTTTGCATAGCTTGAACCCAATGCTGATTGCTGCAAGCTTGTTTATATGTTT
>JAULKM010173161.1:0-15536 GCA_032355605.1 Rubia tinctorum | reverse complement strand
TACTTGGTTAGGTATAAACCTACGTTGGAACATAGGGTTGATAGTTAAAGTCTAAAAACGGTAAAACCAGTTTTTCACATGATTTTCATTAGTAGCTAATCAATATCTTCGAGGATGATATTGCATATATATTAAATAATCTATCTGTAATAGGACAATTACACTAGTGGAGAACATGCCTATTAAATGCGGTTATATCAGACATCAAAGAACTTTGTCTACTGCAGCATTCCTGCGAATTCCAGATCTAAAGAACAACAATGTACATAAATTCTCCCTTGATTCACCATGCACAGATAATCAGGCCATGCTTTTGATTCGTCTAGCGCTGGTGGAGGCAGCGGTGGCCCCGGGTTAGAGGGGTGAAGGTGCAGATCGGCCGATGGCACAAGAAGGAAAGAGCTGGTGGCGAGTGCTGGGAGTGGCGGTGGTGACGAGCACTGGTGGTGAGCGCTCCTGCGCTGGGAGTGAAGATAGGCGACCGGTGGTGCAGGAGGCGGACGGTGTCGAAAGGAGAAATGAGAGGTGGCGCTGGAGAAAATAGGTAGTGGCAAAATGAGAAAGAAGAAAGTACAGCCCAAGAGTTAGTTTTTTTTGGAAGAGAAAGGAGTGAAAACCCTAATTCAATGGGTTTATATAGTGGGTCAAAAGGACAGTTAATTAAAGACGATTCTACAATAAAACATTCTTTAATTGATTTTCATCAAATGCGGAACCGCCTTTGATTGATTTAGAACCACATTTAAAATAAAGAGTAAAATACAAAACTAACCCTATTATTTTTTAAAAGTGCCAGCTAACCCTGTAAAATCTGAATGTGTGATTCTAACCCTAAGTTTTTAAAGTAAATGTGCTGATATAACCTTTTCGCACTATTTTTCCGTTGACTTGGAATTTTTTGGTATTGACCAAACCTAACAATACTAAAATATCCGTAGTCTTTAAACTAAAAATGTAATGACAAAAATACCCCTAGGATTCTTCTCCTTCATCCCATAACCACAACAACCGCTGCTCCGGTGTCACCTCCGCCACTGTCCTTGTCTAGTTGGAATCTGGATTTTCTCCTGCCTCCCGTCGGAATCTGGATTTCTGCGGTTGGGATCTGGAGTTTCACGACATCTGTGCCACTGAACCCACACCATCGTCGATCCTCCGCTCCGGCTACTCCCCTGCCGCCGCTCACCTTCTCCCCACCAACCACTAGGTTTCCGCCCAGCCACCCGCTCCACCTTGCTAAAACCCTACCAGTCACTTCTTCCCTTCCCTCGCCCCCACCATTTAGTTTTTTCTGGAAGAGAAAGGAGTGAAAATCCTAATTCAATGGGTTTATATAGTGAGGCAAAAAGACAGTCCATTAAAGCCGGCTCTACAATAGAACCTTCCTTAATTGATTTTCATTAAAGGCTAAACCGCCATTGATTGATTTAGAACCACTTTTAAAATAAAAAGATGTCTTCTTAAAGCAGTTTTGAACTCGGAATTTAATTTGGACCCTAATTAAATATGGTTCCTAAAAAATCAAAGGAACCGTCTTTAATTGTTGTCTTTAATCAAAGGATCTCCGCTAGTTTTAGTCTAACTAATATATAATTTAATTATCTCATGATATGATACATAGATTAAATGCCGATTTCACTTATAATTGATGCAAGAGTATTTCCAACATCTTTAGTGGATCTTTAAAATGAAAAAAAAGTATTTTTATATTAGCTAAAATGTTCATACTGGTCAAATAATATTCTATTTTTTCTCTTTAGATCATGTGTTTTTTCATCTAATATGAAATCAGATTGTGTTGAATAATATAAAAAGGTTAGATAACATCATTTAAGAAAGATTAATACGTTAATATAATTGATAAACAATTAAATTTGATATTTACACACATCTATTTTCATTATGATAAAGTTCATAATAGGTCAAAATTAGATTTATGAATTCAAGCATTTCCCGTGGAAGCAACTACCTGCTTTAATTAGATAAAAATATAGTTTGGTGGTTTCACCTACTAATTCTTTTGTCATCCTTTGACCGGGTTATTTACATACGAAGAAATCTTATTGTACAAAAAAAATATTTCCTTTCTCAAACTTATCGTATCTTCATTTATAATTATTTTGTGGTGTACATTTATGGGTATTAATGATGAGGTACGTGGGTGGACTATATATAGTGATCTTCAATTCTTTATCAATAGTTGTTACTTATTGTTGGTAATTTAAATGTGAATTTGGGCATTGATTTTTCAAGTTAGTTGAATTCATGAACTAAAAAAATTTACAATTAAGTATAATAAAAGAACTGGTTAAGATTAATTTAAATTTCGTTAATTTAAAATCTTAAATACAATAAAACAGAAGAAAAAAAAATGTTAAATTAAATAGCATTAATTTATAAGTTTACTGAGTAAAAACACTACAACACAAGGACGCTAATAAGTGTACGCTAATAAGTGTCTCAACAGGTATCTATTGGGACGCTTCCATTCATATGACACTTCTAAAGAGTTCCATAATCGCAAATTCCTCTAAATCTTGGGTCACTATATTAAACGACTCTATAGACAAGATATGTGATTGTTTTTATGCGTCCTATTATAATAGGTCGCTTTTTAATCTTGGGTCACTATATTAAGCGACTCTATAGACAAGATGTATGACTGTTTTTATGCATCCTAACATATATCTGTTAGGACATTTATAAATGTCATAATAATTTTGATATTGGGTCTCTTTGTAATGTCGTAATTATATATACATATATGGATCCTTTTAATATGTGTCACATACTATTAGAACGTTTAATTTTATAAGCATCTTAACATACAATTATTAGAATACTTTTTATAAAAGTGTCCCTATATAAGTGTCCTAATTATAGGGTTTTTTAAAAATAAAATAAAATAAATCATTCAACGATGTTGGGAAAAACGTCCAAAGTTACAATGAGTGGAATTGATATCCAATCTAACTAGTCTCTAGCAATAGCTAACCTATTGCAAGAATATTTAACTTACGTGACAACCAGACTAACTGTATGTACTATTACATAGTAGCGATCCAATAAATCTGTAACATCGCCCTCATGGATGTTAACTTGCTTCTAGAGAAAATCATGACCACTTGGCAGAGAGGAACGTACCACGCATCAATATCACTATGCCATGTAGGGGTTTTCAACAACTGTAACACCGCTTGATCTAAAACACGATCTATGTTGTCCAAACTGGAAACACCTTGAAAAACACTGATCGAGAACAGGACTCCTCCAAGAGAAATATACGATCTGTAAAATCAAATCGAACAAAATGCATCGACATGAACAGTTAAATTGAGTGATCATCATGAACACAATAATCTAATCTATCAGGTCGAAAGCAATAACGAAGTATGGAGACAAATCCATACTTATTCAATAGCATAAACATTAAAAGAATATCAATTGGAAAAAAAATAATGTTTCCCTATCCCCATGATCAACTTAGGGAGATGGGGAAAAGAAAATTCAAGGAAAAAGGCTTTGAGAAGAGAAGAGAAGAGCGTTGCGACGCCTTAGGGTTTGCGGCGGAAGAGGGATGATGACTTGTGCAACAAAATGTTGTCCTAATATCTTTTTTATTGTAGCGAAATAAATTACTGAATTGAATTGAGCTAAAGATCTGACAAACTGAAATGAAAATGGAAAAATCTCAGGAAATGCGGTATTTTCATAAAGTTGTGAACAGTCCACAGTGGTTTTTACCTTAAATGTTGTATTTTTTTGTAAAATTTAAATATTATATTTTAAAAGTTAAAACAAGTAATAATATGTATTTTAATGTGAAAATATAAAAATATATAGGGCGAACGACTACAGGGGCCCTTAAACTCTTCCCATCGTTCACCTTTAGCCCCCCATTTTTTCCAATACCGTTCGTCCTTGAAATAACAAAAGTGCTCAATCGTGATCCTTCCATCCGGTCAAAACGTCAAGTTTGGTCAAAACATCAAATTTAAGAGCAAAATAGTCATTTTTCATTTTCATTTATATTTTTTCAATTTCTTTTTTCTTTTTCCCACTGTATTCTTCTTCTCAAATCTTCTGTCACATTCTTATTCTCCACCTCCTCCCGTATCTTTTCTTCTCCGATCTTCTGCAATGACTGCAATGGCGGCACCGCCGTATCGGCCTTTGCTATCCATAACTTTTTCGTCGCTGATGGCCTTCGCTACAACCATAATTGGCCCCTCCGCCACGACTGAGCCCTACCCTCCGCGCCGATCACATTGCCACACCATCTGCCCTCATCCGATGTCGCGCTGTTGAGGATGGTGAAATTGGTGGTGGAGATGGGAGTGGAGATGGGGGTCGTTAGCGCAGAGGCGACGGGTGTGACAGGTGTGATAATTGGCTGGAATTGTGATGGCGGCGCTACCTTCCGTCGGAGTAGGTTTGATGTGCTGAGATGCAGGAGAGGCGGGGATTCTAGGGTTTATGATTTTGCTCGAGGCTGGCTGCTTTGGATGGGGTCCTCGTCAGCGATGAGAGTGGTGAAGGTGGAGTTGGGGGATATGGGGTTGGTGTTGTCGGTGGCAGCGGCGGAGGGAGGTGGGAGTTGACTAATTTGGATGGGCTTCGCGCCAGCGGTGACAGTGATTAAGGAGGAGTTGGGGAAGATGTGGAGGAAAGATGGGGTTGGTGTTGCTGGTGGCAGCGGCAGAGGGAGGTGGTCTAGCGGCGGAGGGAAGTGGGGGGGTGGCTGATTTGGCTAGGGTTCTCGCCAGCGGTGACAGTGATTAAGGAGGAGTTGGGGGAAGATTGGGAGGAAAGATGGGGTTGGTGTTGCTGGTGGCAGCGGTGGAGGGAGGTGGGGGGCTGGCTGATTTGGCTGGGGTTCTCGTTGATGGTGACAATGGTGGGGAAATGAGGAGGAAAGATGGGGTCGGTGTTGCCAGTGGCAACGGCAGAGGGAGGTGTTCTACGACAAAGGGAGGTGTTCTACAGCTGAGGGAGGTGGTCTAGCGGCGGAGGGAGGTGGTTTTGGCTAGAAGAGGAGGGAGGGAGGGACCGAAGGGTTATTAAAAAAAATGTGAAAACTCTTTTATGCCCATATTTTTGTTAAAAATTAAGAAACTAACGATATTGACTTCTGATTTAACGGTTTGATCGGACAGACTTATGACGAATTGACACTTTTGTTAGTTTAGGGATGAAAAGTGTTGAAAAAAATGGGGGGCCAAAGGTGAACGAATGGAAGAGTTGGAGGGCCCCTGAAGTTGTTCGCTCAAATATATAATATTAAAAAAATATTTTCAAATTTTATCATGTAATTTAATAAATGCAGTGTATAAGATAAAAAAATAAGTAACCTGCCCATGATTTCATGTACATACCCACTCAACGAAAATAACCTTGCTATATTTAAGTTTAATTTTAGAATGCGTGACAAAAGTGACTAGTAGCTATTTTCAGTTTTGGATTTTGTTGTAGTATAAGATTCCTTTTTACCCAAAACGGTTGTTCGTTAGTAATAATCGAAATTGGAAGGTCACTTTAAACTATTCCATTTTTTATTCATTCAATTGTGAACTCAAATCTATCACAATTCAAGAGTCAATTTATCTTTCAAACGTGTGTGCGCCGCATGTACGCCTGTCTGATCTGCATAGGGCAAGCCAAATTAGCCAATTCACAAGGGGCAAAAGGCAAATTAAAAGAAAATCTATAGTCTTCTTCTATTGGTGTTATTGTTACTTGTATTAGTGTGGATCGAAAATAAATTGAGTATAATAGTTGATTAAAAATGAAATCAAATTATCATGTGTGCAAAATATTCAGGGATAAAATTACAAATTTCTTTTTAATTTCTAATGAAATATAAGTACTCGAAATGAGACAATAACGTAACAGGATTATTAGATTAAGATAAAAATATTAGATAGGTGAGACTTTGTTCAACATGAGTATCATTTATGCAATTTACTCTCTCTTTTGTTTTTGCCTTCCTTTCTGTTAAACACTTTTCTTATACAATATTTAAGGATTTAGTTCAACAGTTGATAATTATTCTTAACAGATCAAATGTATTTGAATTCTAACAGTGACCGTGTGGAGAGAATTCATGTTGTGACTGAATTCTTTCTAGTACACACTAAGTAGAGGACATCCAAGATTAATGATAGGTTGTGGTAACTAAAACATCTTATTACATGTGGTCTTGAAAGTGGGTGAGTGGCAGATGAGCGGAATCGTATTTTAATATAACACTTTAAGTAAATGGAATGTGAATAATTTTTATGAGGCTAGTGTTCTTCCTTAAAAATAAATATACGTGCCAAATTATAAAATTATTAATTATAAATAGTTTTAAAAATATTACTGTTCAATCGGTCATGATGAATTAAGGTCATATTCTTAGCCGTCTAACCACACATTAGTTTAAATTAAGTTGATTTAATTAGTTATGATTCAATAAAATTTAGTTTAGTTCAATTTATTATATCATTATAATTTTAAAGTTTTAGTTATTTCAGTTCATTTCAAATCAAACAGAAGTTATTTTAAGTGGCTCAAATTTCACTTTCACGATCAAAACCAAGAGCCAAAGATGCAATCACTATTGAAAAAAGGTGATTAAAACCACGCAACCAAAGGCGGTTCCTAAGAACCACCTTTAATTAGGATATGAATTCAGAACCACCCTCCCAAATCACCATTTCATTTTAAAGGTGGTTTTTAAATCGATTAAAGGCGGGTCTATTGTAGAACCGTCTTTAATGGGCTGCCTTTGATTGGGTTTTCTGATTCACTATATAAATTAAAAAAAGCAATTCTTAGGTTTTTCTCCCTTTGTTTTTTCCCATAACCCACGTCTCCCTCATTAGATTTTGTATGAAACCCCTCCCTCATTAGATCTCCATGCCTCCCTCCCACATCCACAAAAAACCCGCTGCCTACCCCCATCCTCCACCCTCAGCCTCCCTCCAACCTCAGCTTCCATCATCGCACCGTTGGAGATTGAAGCTAGCCTATTGTCATTGTGAGAGAACGCCACTGCACTGGAGATTGCCTCCACCGTTGGAGATTAAAGTCGACCTCCACTTGTTGCACCACTGAGATCGATTGCCACCGCGCCGTTGGAGAATGCTTCCGCCGCCGCATCAATGCTCCCTCCGCCCGCTGCTAACATCCACCTGATTCGCCGCAGAGCTGCTGTCGCAGCTTGAAAACCCTCCGGATCTGGCCTTCCACATCATTTTTTCTTTGCTTTGTATGTTGTTCCTCTATTGTAGCCTTAGCGGAAAAGGCTATAGTTGTTTCTTCTATCCTTTCTTCAAGGCTGGCAGAAACCTTAGGTTTCTAACATATTTTTTTTAGAATCTCAGAAATAGGTTCTAAATTTGAAACTTATTTCGGACCCCGATTGAAGGCGGTTTTGAACCACATTTAATCGATTTTGATTAAAGTCAAAGGAAGTGAAGGCACTTGAAAAGTGCATTTTCTAATTCGACATAACCGATTTAATAGAAAGGTTTTTCACTAGTGAATACATCACTTTTAGCCTAACACCAAGGAGGAGGGAAAGAATATAATTATACGACACATATGCATAATTACATACTCCCTCTGTCCCAAGGGAATATGCAGAGGGAGAAAGTGTTTTTTTAAAAAATTTTGATGGGATGAAAAGACAAAAATGCCCATGTCTTCTACATTTCAACTCTAAAAACCCTCCGCCTCCTGCGCCTCCTACCTTTCAGATCTGAAACCCATGCGCTTCCTCCGCCTTCCTCCTCCAGCCGCGCCTTCGCCCTCGACGCCAACGACCCCACCTTTGGCGCCTTCGCCCTCGACGCCAACGACCCCACCTTTGGCGCCTCCTACCTCGATGCCAGCGACACCACCTTCGATACCACCTCCCATGCCTCCGCCTTCCTCTGCCTTCCAGCTATGTCTCCGCCCTCAACACCACCTTTCACCTCCCGTGACTCCTCCGATGTTCGGCGCTATTGGAGTTGATGGAGGAGGCCTCTGGTGATAGGGTTTTCTTGGTTCGGAGGGCAGAGTTGAGTTTTGGAGAGGGAAGAGAGAGGTAGAGGGAGAAAAAGAGTTTGGGTGTGGATGGATGGATGGGTTTTGTAAAATTTAAGAAGTTTAAGGGTGAATATGTCTTTTGAGAGATTAAATATTTTCTTAAATGAAAAGTGTGCAGATTTGTTTAGCACATTAAAAAAAGAATTAAGTAAGCAGATTCTTTTGGGAAAGAGGGAGTATATAAGTTAATTTGGCTACATGAAATGGAACTCTATCTTATTGTGACTAGTGCATGAGGTCAACTGAAACATATGAGTTTAAGATAAAGAAGGAAATTCGTAGCGTATTTCGTTTAAAACATTCTGTTTTTGCACTCTTTAGAACCCTCGACATACTAACGTACGTTTTAGTTATTTAGACAATTCATACCATATATGTACTCCAGAACGCTCTTTTACAACGTACGAAGAAGTATTTCATAATCAAACTATATACTAATATAATCCAAGCTAGCGCTGATTGTGTAAATATTTTATAATAGTTTAATTTATATGAATTGTGCAAAGTACTTTAAAAAATTATATAGTGATTACTCCATCTATTGAACTTGGTTAATTCATCATCTCTTTTAACTTTATATATATATATATTAATATAATCCTAGCGCTGATTGTGTAAATATTTTATAATAGTTTAATTTATATGAATTGTGCAAAGTACTTTAAAAAATTATACAATGATTACTCCATCTATTGAACTTGGTTAATTCATCATCTCTTTCAACTTTATATATACACACACACACAATTACATATATGCTGAGTGAGTGTTTGAATCTACCCTTTCCCGCTTTCTTTCTTTACTCGAAAAAGAAAGGCAGTCCTCTCCCTGGAGCTTAGTCTTCTGTGACCTGAAATGGATGTAGAATAAATGTCTGGTCATTAACACCTGACTAAGCGGTGTCTCCTCAAATAATGTGTTTAATGTTAGAATTGGAAATAGGAATAGCGGAATGTCACTTTTTTGGTCGTTCTGTTATTATTTCCCGATCAGATGACTTCTCACTAGTGGGAATCTCGTGCTTTTACCAATACTAATTTTTGGTTAAATTAAGTAGAACAAGACCTCAGAAGACTGGGAAACCTCGGTATGAGTGATGATAGGGAGAGTGAAAATCAATAGTGAAGCTCATAGTGAATGTTGTGGATGCTAGTAAAAGACTACATCACTAATCACCTTCCTTAAAAAGTGCAACTAATTAGGGATATATTTGTCGTTTCATTATTGTCACATCATTCACTGTGTGGTTTCACTATAAATATTCACTCTCTTTATCATTACTCATACAGTATAATGAATTGAGAATTTAAAGTAATTTCTTGAGGAGGAGTTATTTTACGTTGTGTAACCTTATATGTACTCTTTGTTATGGTTTTCTAAACTGCAGGTGGTCTAGAATCACTAGTGTAAAAAGGTGATTAAATGTGGTTTTAACGTATCAGATAAGGCAGGTGCCATCTTCTATGGTTCTTTCTTTAATCATATGGTTGAAAACCCGCCTTTATTAGGGTCCAAATTCAGTTAACAATTCAGAAACTATTTTCGAGGTTCTTAAAAAATGTCGGGAAACACGCTCACACTCAAATCATTAACATAAACCATCAACACAGTTTAGTAGTTTACAGAGAAACCAAATTTGAATCATTCATAGTTTACAGAGAAAAAGAAAACCTCAAACCCTTAGCCTCTATTACAGATATTGGAGGTGAGAACGGCGGAGGAGCTCAGCAGCGACAGCAGCGACATCAGCGATGGAGGATCTCGGTATCATGAGCGTTGATCGGAAACGAAGAAGGACCAGTGAGATGACGGAGGGAGCTCAACACCGATAAGCGTTGGATTGGAAACGAAGAAGCACCAAAGAGACGACGAAGGAGCTCAGCACCGGTGAGCGTTCGATTGGAAACGAAGAAGGGGGAGGATGGAGGCGTGATAAGGTTTTTATACGATGGAGGTGCTGCTGGGGTGTAGAGTAGGGGAAGTTGTTTTCTTGAAAAATACTGAGGGAGAAAATACTAAGGGAGAAAATTCTAAGAGAGTTGTTTATATATTGGGCCAAATAATCCAACAACGGCAACCCATATAGTTGTACTACAATATACTCGCATTTAATTGATTTAGAACCGCTTTTAAAATAAAATGGTGTCTTGGGAGGGTAGTTCCGAATTCAAAACTTAATTTGGACCCTAAATAAAAGGCGTGCGATTCCTCAAAAAATTAAACGACCCATCTTTGATTGTTTGCTTTTAATTGAGGGTTTTCCACTAGTGAATGATAGAAGGTTTCATCTTCCATTTCAACGGTAGTGGTTCATTGTTGGAGTAACTTACTTGGTGATATTTGAATATCATTTCAAACTACTGGAATTTGGAAATGAAAAATAAACATTAAATCCACACTAGTATAATATCTCACATTTTAATATTTTTAGTAGAATATTTGGGTATAAATTAAACATGTGTGGCAGTAATGCTTTGATTTCTGGTCATATATTCAGTTGGCGTAGTTGAAGACTTGCACGATACTTCAATTTCCCCCTCCGTAATGTTGTACAGTACTATACTACTACAGCTTTTGTTCGCACATTCGTGGTCGGTCCATAATAACTGTGTAATTAGTTACTTGTTCCTCAAGTTTGTTTTCGTCCATCATCGTGATTTCATGCATGGTGGGTTGTCTACTCATGCATCCACCTTCTCACAATTTTCGTACTTCTCCTACCTAAACAAGATAATATCTCCCTCCCTTGCATTATAAGGCAAAATAATAATGTGGTGCTTGATTTATTTATTCAATCCGAATAGGGGAATTCCGGGGGAATTCCGGGTCAAGGTGTCAAAATATTTCGATAGGTTATGTTTGATTTCTAGACATAATTTATATATTTTCTATTTTTCATAAAGCACGTGTCGTTAAACTGCATAACGGTTAGATCAATCATAACAAACACCATTATTATATATAACTTTTAAAGACAAAATAATTATTTATATTTTTAAAAATATTTTATAAGTAGTGGGAATGACAATAGTCGACTCTAAAATTTTGTTAGACAGTGGTTGGTGAATAATCAACGTAGTGCATGTATGAACAACGATAGTCGAATTTGAACTGACGTTGAAAGTGTCGTACAACAGCTCCAATGTTTACTTTAGTGTACTTTTGAGGGCAGTTTCAATGTCAGAACATGTACATGGAGTGCACTAAACACTAGTAGAGAATGTTCTATTCAGAGGTGATTTCCGAGTTCGGAAGTGCCTCTTAGGTCCTTTTATCATTTTAAAGACGGTTCAAAATTAATTAAAGGCGGTTCAGCTTATAATGGCGGCCAATTAAAGGCGGTTTCGCCTTCAAAACCTCCTTTAATTAAGGTCTAGAAGCATTTTCGAATTCGAAAATGCTGTCCTAAGTCACCTATTTAATTTAAAAGCGGTTCTACATTTAGAACAGTCTTTAATGGGTTTGACCCGAGCCCACTTCACTTTTTCCACTTCTTTTCTTGTCCCTCCTTAGAGTTTTCAGTCGAGTCAATAAACTTTTCTCTCCTCTCCAGCCAACGCATCCCTCTCTTCTCTCCTCTCCAGCCCTCCTCCTTCTCTTCTCTCTCCTCTCCAGTGCCTCCACGACCGCCTCTCTTCTTCGATCGCTCCACCATCGCCGAGTCGAGCTCCACCATCGCTGGATCGAGCTCCACTACCGAGTCGAGCTCTACTACCGCGCCGGATCGAGCGTCCCCCCACCTCCATCGAGCCGAGCTCCACCACCGCCGCCAAGCCGAGCTTCATCACCGCCACCGAGTTGAGCTTCACCATCGCTGAATCGAGCTCCAGCGACGAGTCAAGCTCCACCACCGACGTTGGATTCCGACGACACTCGATTCCCCGTCGTTGATGTATTTTGGTTTATATTTTTATTTATTTGATGTTGCTGGACTTCTTTATTTGTTGTTCTAACGCTGTGTTCTGTTGATGTTTTCTATTGTGTTCTGTTGATGTTCTATTGTTGGGTTGACTGCGTTTTGGGTTTTCCTTTCTGTCGCCTTCCGGAAGTCGATTGGTTTCAAGAAGCTATTTTTTAGAAGGAAAAAATAGTTTTTGAGTTCAGAAACTGTTTCTGAGTTTGAAAACTGTTTTTAATCCGATTAAAGGCAGTTCTTGGAACTGCCTTCTTTTGATGGCCAATGGAAGGCGAGGCCAGAGAAGACACAATGAAGGTGCCTTTAATGATCTGATATAACCGCATTTAATGGGTCCCTCCTACACTAGTGAAAGTAGACAATAGTTGTTGGAACGCCGTTTGGGAAACTTTACAAAAAAATGCAATAAAATCTATTGTTTTAAGGGAGTTTTTAGAGGACTTTTGACGGAGAAACATGTGTTTGAAGTGTATTTTTAAAGTCTGAAATGGTGTATGAACTGCAACAAAGTAAGAAACCCTAAAAATAATTCACCTTTACTATGCCCCTCTTTCTCCACGGCAACCATTTTTCCTTTCTTTCATTTTTTTTCTTTAATGCCTCCCTTCATTCCTTCTTTATTTATCCATTCTGCTTCCCACACCAATCTAACACTTCCTCCTTTCCTTTAAAATTTGACTATGTCGGCGTCGACTCCAAATTTGAAAAACATGTGGTCATAAACTTCATATCATGGTATGGTTTCTTTTTCATTTTAAATTTTGTTATTGATAATTGTTATTTGAATGTTTATTATTATGAGTATGATTGTAGGTGAGTTTGATGTGAGTGTAAGAGATGAGGATAACAATGGTTGTGTTGTGTTGAAGATGAAGTCGATCTATGTTCATATGAAGAATTAGACGATATGGTCGATTTGGATATTCTAGTTTTGACAGATGCAAAAAGCCATAATTTTAAAATTAACTATAGAGGCTAGTTTTGAATACGGAAGTGGCCTCAAAAGTAATAAATCGACGTCGGAACTATTACCCGATTGCCAGGCGATGTCAGATATGGTTGTTCGAAATCGTCGTGTAACCTCGTATTTCACCGCTCCTAACACACCAATCTTGCACTTGCATAAAGATCTGAAAATCACCACTAACCCTTTAGCGACGCAAAAAAATATCGTCAGATAAATGTTATTCTGGAGATGGAAGAAGGGAAAAGTTAGGTTTTCGTCAGTATATGTGTGTATGCAATGACGGATCCAGGGTAGGGGCATTGGGGGCACGTGCTCCCACTGACCCCACCTTTAATGCTTAATATTCCCAAATTTTCATATATTTTGTAAATTTTAATTGTACATTTTTTCCTGATATGTATAGGTAAATTTTCAGCAACACTAAATAAATTTATTAATTGTAAAAAAATTCAGTTGCTCATTTCAATCCACATCATAAATTTTAGATTTGATATAAGTACTATTTTTTTAAAAAAAATTGTCTTTATGTTCTATTACAACTACTAAGTATTATAATATAAAATTTTGGCAAATTAATTATCCTTTTATTTATTCATCATCATAAAGCAAAATATTCACATGATTACTTACCTTAAGAGTCCGTTTGCACCCTTCTTGTTTTAATTGATTTTTCTCAGGACAATTTGCAAAAAGAAAAAAATATTGATAGGAGGAATCTAAAAATACATTATATACCACTTAATAATGTAATAATCACGTGTGCAATGGAATAAAATATTCGTAGTTCAATCCATGATTGTCTTGTTGCATTCATCGAAAAAATATCTTATTGAGTTCTTGAAGAAAAAGTTATCAAGCGTTATTTAAATATTATTTTTTTAGAGAAAAAATTGTAAAATTATTTCATTGAAAACTGTGAAAAAATAAATATATTATTTTCTTTGGGATAGAGGAAGTATACTTATTTTTAATTCAATTCAATTTAGTTAAATGTGAATCAGGAAAAGAGAGAGAAAAAAACAGGACACGGGTGATGTTTCTTCATCAATACATCAGTACGTACAATTACAATTAATTGGACTGATCTCTCGTTAGTCAGGATTTTGACTTTGATGTTGTTTGAAGTATTATGTAATTTGTACTACCACCGAACTAAATTAGGTGCAAATTTTGCGGTGGGATTCAGTGGCATAAATCCGAGACCAAAAATTGCAACGACCCGATTGTGATAGCAAATAATTTTGGAATACGTGTTGTCAGTGGCGGAACCAGAGGAAAATTTGAGGAGGGGCGGAGGAGGGGTTGGGACGGAGGTTTGGGGGCGGAGGAGTGACTGTTATTAATGATATGATATTCATTTTCCAGAGTTTGTTCATTCATATTGATGGCAACCTATTTGTTTTATAAAAATATTTATTTCATATCCTCATAACACCGACTATTACACATAAACATCAACGATGTAGCTAGGAATAAAATTATCTAAATTTGAGTGGAGACTCGTTCAGCTTATGCTGAAATGAGATGGGAAAAGAATGGTATGTGTAAAAATGGATTTCCGTTGAGTGTCGGGTTTAGATTATTGAGAGAATATATAAAGTAATGAAATAATATAATTTCTAGAATATTCTATTCTAACACCCCCTCAAGTGAAGGGTCGGATGGTCAGGGACGCAAAGTTTGGACCTGAAAACTCAAACAACAAACGAGACAATCCTTTTGTGAAAATGTCTGCAAGCTGAACTGACGAAGGAACATGGTGGAGACGAAACTTGCCCAAAGAAACCAGCTCTCGAACAAAGTTATCATCAATGTCAATGTGTTTTGCTCGCTTGTGCGTCATGGGATTTTGAGTTAGAAAGATGACATTGTTATCATCACAAAGCAAAAGTGGGGATTGGAGAGAGGGAATCGAAAATCACGTAGTAGATGAGATAACCAAACAATTTCCGATGTAGTATTAGCCAAGGCATGATACTCAAACTCAGTGGTGGAATGAGAAACCGTGAGTTGTTTCTTAGCACTCCAGAACACAAGATTGTCACCCAGAAAGACAACATAGTTTCGAGAAAACGCACCCAATCTACATTGGAGCCAACACCTCGGGACTATCGTGCGGCTCTTCGAAATCCTCACTGGATTTCAACCATGGATGAGGAAATGGCTGCAGTTCTCATAAATAATAGGTTGTATTAGAATCACAGACTCCTATCATAAAACCAATTGGTACTATGTAGAGTTGACCTATAATATTATATATTGAGTTATAACTCTGTCAACCATCGATGTGGGACTCTAACAGGTTGGACATAGATATTATTTCACATTCATTTCATATCTAATTCATTTTTGCCTCATTCATCATATACATGAATATTTGAATGGAGCTGAATACAATGAGGTTGAAATGAATATTAAGTCTCAAAAAAGTAATAAAACGGGAGTTCATTTTATAAATAATCCAATAACGTATGATAAATCTTGATATTATTCGCAGTTTGAGTGATTGAACTAGAATAAATATAAATTATTAAGCAATTATAAATATATTTTGTAGAAAAGTAACCCTAATCCACT
>JAULKM010173143.1:0-15537 GCA_032355605.1 Rubia tinctorum | reverse complement strand
GCGCCCCCCCCCCCAATCAGCTGCAGGATAAAAAAAAGTGCGGAAAAGCTAGGCTAATTTATGTTTTCCACAAATTCAAAATGGAACGGGACTCAAGGACTTTAATGACATAACTAGAGCATTTTTACCTAATCTATGTTGGAAGTTTATGGTCTCAATTTTTATGGTCTATTCATCGACATAGAAGAACCTCTCAAAATTGGAAGAGGGTCCGTGAAGTCAATGCCTAAGCTAAGACATATATAAGGGTCATTCATGGAAAATGTTAAGCTAATGTTTGAACTTCTAATTGGATGAAACTTAGTCCACTTCAGAATCATTGTCCTAACTTTGAACTGGAAATGGACTCTCTTACTGTTGTTAAATTTATAGGTTCGATAAACCACGTTTTATCTTCTCTCAACTACATGCCTCCTCACATATTCTCCTTCTTTCGGGAAGCCAAAGTTTGCAAATACATGGAGAATATAATGATATTGTGCTCATCAGTGAATGGTAATTTTACATTCAAATATACATATCAAAAGATTGCAAAGTGCAGAAGTCACTGGGATCATTAGCACATGCTTGGCATCCCAAACTCCAATAAAAGGTTGTAGTGTTTATATGGAAACTGGTCAATGTCATACTACCCTTTGATGATATCATAATTTTTTCTAACATTAGCCTGCATCTAAATGCAATTACTGCCTGAACTCTGACAGTCTCCCTCACTACGTCAATGAATGTCAATTTGCATATAAAATTTGGGAATCCATCACCCTGACCTTAACATTACCTATCTTACCTTCTGAATCTATTTGGGAAAGATTGACCTATTTATAGATTGTCACTGGAGAATCAAAGATACACATTATCCTCATTAGATTAGTTTCATCTTTAATTTGCTGGCACGTTTGGAAAGCAAGAAACAATAACTTATTTCAGAATCTGAATCAAATCTTGAAGTTGTGATTCAAAATATCAAACATAGCACATTTCTTGCATTTAATGATACCCCTGTTATAGTAGTAGACCTAGTGATACTGAGTGGATACACATCGGTTTAATTTCAAACCTTAACCACTCCTACCTAAGCCTAACATTATATTGGTAAGATGGATAAGGCCTATCAATTCTCTAAAAAACAATGTTCGTGCATCTTGGTTAAAGACTTCCAGTGGAGTAGGTGTTAGCATGATTATTAAAGATCCTAATGGAAACATGTCTAATGCTGACATGAAATATGTTACTGTCCATTCAAGTTTGCACGTTGAATTAAAAGCCATTCGAATACCATTTATTGATATACATTAGTACATGTTGGAATCTAGTTGTCTAGTTGTTATGGACAACATAAAGTTTCCCCTAAAGGCCCATGGAACCTATATGAATTAGCATGCCATATCAAGGAAGTCAGTTTCCATATTTAGCTCATTCATATACTCAGACAGGGTAATTTAGTGGCAAATCATATTTCCAGGTTTACCACTGATCAATCTCAAATTGGTATGCTCATGTCATATGATCAAGGTGACGGGGGAAATCCAGAAAAATACAAGCAAGTTGGGGTGAATAGGGGTGCTAGCAACAACTTCAACTCCAATGGAGCATGTAACAACGAGAAATAAAGGTTAGAACAAAGGCGACGGTGATAGGCCTAGACTCACCTATGTAGAATTATGGCGATCACTTGTTGGAACGTAAGGGGAGGTCTTTGGAATTCCCAAAAAATGAGACAAGTCACACGGCTAATCTCTAGACAAAAGGTTTGTTTGCTTGCAAATTTATAAATAAAAATAAAAGCTGATGATTTTGATTTTTTTATGTGTATGATGAAGGGTTGGGAGCATGTGAATATTTTGTTGCAGCATTATTTCTTACAATTGTGATCCAAATCTAGAAGTTGTGATTCAAAATATCAAACATGACACATTTCTTGCATTTAATGGCTACCTCTGTTATAGTAGCATACCTAGTGATACTGAGTGGATACACATCGGTTTAATTTCAAACCTTAACCATTCCCACCTAAGCCTAACATCATATTGGTAAGATGGATAAGGCTTATCAATTCTCTACAAATTAATGTTCATGCATCATGATTAAAGACTTTCAATGGAGTAGGTGTTAGCATGATTATCCTAATGGAAACATGTCTAATGCTTACATGAAATATGTTACTGCTCATCCAAGTTTGCACGTTGAATTAAAAGACATTCAAATAACATCTAGTGATATATATATATATATATATGTGAGTACATATTGGAATCTAACTATCTAGTTGTTATAGTCTGCATAAAGTTTCCTCTAAAGGCCCCATGGAACCTATAGAAATTAGCATGCCATATTAAGGAAGTAAGTTTCCATATTCAACTCATTCATACACTCAGACAGGGTAACTTAGTGGCAAATCATATTGCCGAGTTTTCCACTGATCAATCTCAAACTGGTACGCTCATGCCATATGATCAACTCAATAATAAGGCCAAAGTACTTTTGTTGCTTGATATGCTTAGTGGGGCAACTATTGGAGAAAATGGTTAGCACATATACTGCTGAAGGTTTGGTGGTTTTACAGGTTGTGCATGGAGTTCGACTAGGTCAATATTTGTTGTGCGATTTAATGGAGTTGGATGTTGCTGGTTTTCAGAGGAACTTTAAGGCTGCTGACGGAGTTCAAGAACATATAAATTTTGAGGACAAGGAGACCCATTAAATTTTCGTGTGAAATTTAGAAATGGGTTGCTTAGTAGTGTAAGAAAAAAGATTCGGAGAAAAGGAAGCACATTCACTCTAAGATAATCTTAGCCGATTTTCTCCATTAATTCGAGCATTTTTTCTTACGATCCCATTAAATTATGAAAATTTTGTATTCTCCACTAGAATACAATTAATTATATGGTTGGGTTGACGTTTTTTCTCATATTTATGTTGGAATTCGTATGAGGGTTTTCGAGTTCGTCTATTTGCCTAATCAATTTGGTGTTGCTTGCCGTTTTAAATTTGTGAATTCATCTTGTGCAATTCATTGGATATTTTCACGAATTACGTATAATAATTTACTAGATTGAAGGAGGAGTTTGCCATAGGATTTCCTAAAGTTTATTTTGCTTTGTCATTGGGGTTATCTCTACTGCAAAATATATTTGGTATATTTATTTCTCCAAGCGCAATCCATTTGGAATTCTGGTGTCAATTTCAGTGCATTCCACTTGACGATTAGCGCAATCCGCTAATTGGAAATTCTCCACTCTAATTTTCTGGTAGATTTTTGTGTTTATTTTGGATCGTTTTCTTAACTTTCTTGTTTGTTTAAGCATTGTTCTAGGGGTTAAGAGCAGTGGAAAGTTAACGCAATCCGCTAACCTTTACCCTTGGAACAATTTTGGACTTCGGTCGGGGATTTTCTCTTGAGTTATTTTTGCAGATTTTGGTGGGGGTTTTGTTCTAAATTTTCATTCTGAATTTATGCTCTGATTGAGCTTGCGGATTTAGTACAATTTCATAATTTTTAGGTTGGAGATCAGCGGGTTTTGTCTCTCAGGTTTGCAGTTCAGTAATACATTGCTCAGTTTCGATCGGCTTGTGTGCTGCTCTTAGTTTGCTCTATTTTTTATCAGTTGTGTGTGATATTTTATGGATTTGCTAGTATTTATTTCCTTGCCCAGCTTGCAGATCAATTTTTGTTTGTTAAGTTTTTATCTCCTTGATCAAAATTATTTGCATTTGGGTTGCTCAGTTAGATCAGCAGATCAGTTTTTTTGTTAATGATTTATCTCTGAAAATACCATGGATTGTTATGTGCAGGTTCCTCCGCACGAGGGACAGAAGAATGGTAATGAGAAGAAGCCAGTAGTAGGGATATCAGGTTCAAACTTAGCTACTTGGAAACCAAAATTGAAATGGAAGGCGTTGCTGAATAAATCGACGAGACCGCCCAGCCATCCAGATTTGAGAATTCAAAAGCATGAAACACTTGTCTTGCAATTAGGAGAAGAGTATGAAATTGTGGACAAGAAATTCTTTGGTTTTTTCTGGGGTTTTGTCGAGGGGACTTTTTGGGCATCCAAAATTTTAAAAGATTAGTGAAATCATGGAACAGAGGATATGTGGTTTCTATGGCGGGAAATGGATATGTGAGGTTCAAGTTTAACACCAGGGAAGATCGTGATTTGATATTGCAAGGTGGTGATTATCACATCTTTGGGAGGAAATTGTTCATAAAGATACTACCAGAGCAAGGAAAATTTGAAGAAGTATGCTAGCCATTGCACTCGTATAGATAAGATTAATTGATCTCCCATCACCTTGTTGGCATCTCACAACTCTAGGAGAAATTATGTCGGCATTGGGTGACCCTATTTGTATGGATAATTGCACTTGCGATAGGAAATGCAATGTGGCTTGAGTGCTAGTGAAAATGGAGTTACAATTACTATAGTCGATGGAACGCTCATGAGCAACCTATACGAGTGAAAAATGGCTGAGATACTGTGAAACTTGTAATGATACTGGTCATTACCCTTCTAATTGTGATGAATGGAAACAATAGCTAGAAAAAAAGGAGAAGTCCAGAAATGAGAAAAATGAAGTTGAGCAGGAGGGGGAAATAGGGCAGCAAAGAAGCAAAATGAAAAGGAAGGTACAAATCAATCAGCGCGCTGAAGCTAAAGGGAACAAAAATTTTGAGAAGGTGATTTTAAAGGAGGTAAGGCCGAGAGGTGAATGGATGCGTGTTGAAGGAAAGAAGTTGTTGAGGCGGAATTTGCAACAAAGAGACACATATAAGGGAGGATATGGAATGTTAGAGGTTGAAGATGAGATGGATGAAGAAAATGATAATTTTTTTTGAAACAAGCGAAAGCAAAACCTCAATGATGAAAGACTCAATTGATTATCCTGAAGAAGAATATGAAGGAGATGACGTAGTGGAAGAATTTGATTATGAGGAAGAATAACTTTTGGATGGAGATGTATTGGAAGTTCAACCACAAGTAAGTCAGTAAATTCAGAAAAAGAATTTGAAAAATGCCAAGAAGACTGCCGCCGAATAGAGCCCAACTCATAACCCTTGACAAGGCTCATACAAATTAATATGCCACCAAATTAGAGTGCTGGTTCGCAGCTTACAACAGCTAAAAATAATCCAATTTTCAAGAGAGAGTCAACCAAGCAGGCCAAAAAAAGAATTGTTTATGGGGAAAAAGATAACCCGATGAAGGGAACATGGAAAAATCAAGAAAAATACAGGCAAGTTGAGGTGAATAGGGGTGATAAAAGGAAGAAGACAACAACTTTAATTCCAATTAAGCATGTAATGACGAGAAATAAAGTTCAGAACAAAGGCGACAATGATAGGCCTAAACTCACCTATGTGGAGCTATGGCGATTGCTTGTTGGAACATAAGGGGAGGTCTATGGAATTCCCCAAGAATGAGACAAGTCACATGGTTTATCTCTAGACAAAAGGTTGGTTTGCTTTCAATTTTAGAAATACAAATAAAAGCTAGTGATTTTGATTGTTTTCATACGTAGGATGAAGGGTTGAGAGTATGTAAATATTTTTCATGTGCTTGCATATGCTAGAATTTTAGTTATTCGGAAGCCTAAGCCTTTTGGGGTAGATGTGATTGACATATTAGAACAATGCATTCATTTCCGAGTACACCATTATTCTACAAGCACAGAGTTTCCATGTACTGTATATTGTGTATGGTATGAGCAAAGTGTAGGACAGAAGAAGGTTATGGCCATATTGAATCAGGTATGGGCAATGTTTGCAGTAGTCGTGGTTGGTTATGAGAAATTTTAATAATACGCTAAGTATCTCAGAGAGGAGTAGCGCTAAGCATCCACAATCCTAGTATTATATGTAGAACTTTTAGGAGGCATGTAGATTATGTTCTTTATCGGATACTCAATATCAGGGGGGATTTTTTACTTGGAGCATTAGCAGGTATAATGCCAGGATAAACAGAGTAATGATTAGTGACTATTGGGGGCAGAACACATGCTATACTATTTTTTTACCCAGATATGATTTCAGATCATAGTCGAGTAGTAGTGATTTTACAGGGTGAAGAAAGAGGATTCAGGAAGCCATTCAGAATGTAGAATATAAGGTTGACTCTCCCACGGTGCAGAGATGAATTCCTTGGAACCTGGGAGACTTGGTTTTTGGGGTGCAAGCAATATCAATTGGCTTGGAAGTTGAAAGGTTAAAGTTTCCGCTAAAAGGTTGGATAAGTGATATTAGTCACATTTTTGAAAAAGCTGAAAGAGAGAATACATAATTTAGTGATGCGTTGGCAAATCTAAATGTTGCACATGTGACAGAGGCTGAGCGAGAGGTTATATTAGAGCTGGAGAAGAAGGCATTTTCTTCCAACGGGCAGAATCACAATTCTTGACACAAAGGGCAAAAATAAATTATTTAGTCTTGGCGGACAAGGGGACTTCTTATTTTCATGGTTATTATAAGGCACAAAAGGGAGGAATAATGCGTGCTATTCTGGACGCAAATGACAGAGTTATCACTGCATTTGGAGAGAGGAAGTATGTTCGTTGAGTTTTATAAAAAAAATCTCTTTGGTACATCAAGAGATCGGATGGTAGTTGACCTAAGATTATTGGAAAAAGGCTCAAGAATTTATGTGGAAGAAGGAGCTTATATGAGCTCCAGAGTTGCGTTTGCGGAAATTAAATCTGCTTTATTTTCGATAAAGGATGACAAGGCATCGGAACCAGATGAGTATACTGCTGCGTTCTTTAAAACGCAATTGGAGACAATTGGTGAATTATTGATAGGGGCGGCATTTGAATTCTTCAAAAGAAATGAGCTATTGAGTCAGATAAACCATACTTGTATTTTTTTTATTTCGAAGAAAGACAATTTGAGGTTAGGAGATTTCAGGTCGATTGCCTGTTGTAATGTCTTTTATAAGACGATTACAAAGGTAACCGTGACAAGAATTGAGAGCATTTTGCCAAGAGTTATAGACCCAGCTCAAGCAGCATTTGTGTATGGAAGGCTTATTTCAGATAATGTTATGCTAGCTAGAGAAATAATTAGAGGATATGCGAGGAGATCGAGCTCTAGAAGAGTTAGCATTATGGTTGATATAACCAAGATGTTTGATGCGGTTTCATGGGAGTTCTTAGAAAAAGGTTTACTTGAGCTGAAATTTCCAGATAAGTTGGATAAATAGATCATCCTTTGTGTTACGACTCCATCATTTTCAGTTGTAGTGAATGGAGATTGCATGGAAAATTTGATGGAAAGTGTGGTTTGAGGCAAGGCGACCTAATGTCACCTCTATTGTTTGTCATTTGTATTGAGTATCTATCCAAGATTTTGAAAGAGCATACGAAGTCTAGATTCTTTGGGCACAACCCCAAGTATGCGGATATGAAAATCACACATTTAGCACTTGTTGATAACTTGATATTGTTCTCTTGGGGGATGAAGACTCAGTAATATTCTTATGCAGTGTTTGAATGAGTTAAAAAATACCCTTGGATTTGGAATAAATCCATCAAAATCAATGATGTTTGCAGTGGGTGTGTTGGATGATCTTACTTTCATAGGTATTCTATTGGGGGAGTTTCTAATAAGATATCTTGGAATTCCATTAGATACAAACCAACTTAAAAATTCACAATATGAGGCTTAATTGGAAAGGTGAGCAAAGCTATTTTGTCATTGAAAGAGCATATGTTGCCTTATGTTGGGAGATTGGAACTTTTGAAGTATATAGCTTAAGCTGCAACTGGATAATGTGTTCAACATTTTTCGATACAAGGTGTTGTTATGAAGACACTTCAGAGAATGTAGGGAGTTTTTGTGGGGAGGGCTGAAAAAAAAGGTTTGGTGGCAAAAAGTCTGCTCACCTAAATCAAATAGAGTACTCATAATGAGTGACTTTGGTGCGTGTAATAAAGCCTCACTTGCTGGACAAATATTAGATTTTCACTTGAAGAATGAGAGGTTTTGTGTCAAATGGGTACATTCCTTCTACATGAAGGGAGCGAGTATATGAGATTATCATTGAAATGGGGTAATTCGGCGCACATAAAGCAGCTCTGTAGAATTTGGGATTTATTGTTACACAAGGTAGCAGCAGGTTATAAGAGCATTATTATTAGTATAATGCGGCCATGGTATGGAGAAAATGGTAAGAGATTTACGGGTTGTGCATATAATGCGATTCATCAAGCTACACGCCCAGCTGTGTATAATGATGTGGCTTCCACGGAAGGGAAAATTTATGGTGCTATATAGAAGGGACACATACCGCCGAAGCATTCTTTCATTTCTTGGTTGGACTTGTATGGAAGGCTTGGAACAAAGGATAGGATAACCATGGATGAAGATATGGATAGAACTTGTAATCTATGCAACCGACAAGAAGAGTCTAACTAGCATTTATTTTTTAACTGCTCGTATACTAAACATATTTGGGATCAAGTGCATCAATGGTTGCAGGTTCAATGATACCCAATTACTACACGAAGTGTTGTAAAGTGGGTTAAGATAGAATGTAAAGGATCAACACCAATAAGGAAGGCTGGGATGCTATGGTTAATGACCACAATTTATCACATTTGGATTGAAAGGAACAAAGTGGTTAAGGAAGAGAAGATGCCAGATCAAGGCAGAGTTTTATCCATCATCTTTCAAGATTTTTATATAATTTTCAATAGTTTATTTCCAAGTGATCTCTTGTTCTGAATTGGAGTTGTGTGAAGGGTGGAAAGACAAATGAGAAAGGTAAAAGAGCATGAAGAGATGGATGTTGGAAATTAATCTTTGAAGCTGAGCATATGAGGAATCTGGTACCATTTTAGAATTCAGATGTAATGGAATATGTGCCCATAAAATTTCTAAAAATTTGTGTTGGCACATGGGATGATTAAATAGGGTATTTCATAATTTTTGAAGCAGTTTTGAGGCCATAAAAAATAAGGAACCTGATTGCCAAAATCTGGCAAAATCATGCTGCTGATGAAAGAAAATTGTGAAAGTATATGGATGACTTCCCATAAATTTGAGAAAGGAGAAAAGTGCATATATAATCCCACCTAATTCAAATAAGTGCAAGTATAACATTTTGATAATTGAAAGTGCAGATATAACCCTAGATAGTTGATGTAAGTGCAATTTTATCAATTTCGACCGATTTAGGCCGGAATTTAGTGAAAGGATTATTGTACCCCTCTAAAAAATATGAAATGTCTATAATGCCCCCAACCCCTAATTTTCCTTTCTCACTCTCTTTCTTTTTCTTTCTCCGTCACTTCTCTCATTTTCTTTGTTGGCTTCATAGGTCTGGATGGGATGGAACACTGCTCAGGGAAGAAAGTAAGTAGCTACGTAGGGTTATCAATTTGAGTTTAGTAGCACGCATGGATGGAACACTTTTGGTTTACTAAAGCCGCACAAACGAGAAACTTGACCCAGGGAATAAGATGAGAAAACAGACTCTCAATTTTTCCTTCTCCGCCGCTTCTGTTCTTCCGCTGGGTTAGATGCGGTCATCTTCTATGGCGAGCTTGTTTCAAATATGGTCGTCTATAGCGAGCTTGTTTCAAATCTGGTCATCTTCTCCGTCCTCTTCTCTTTATGTTCACCGCTTATCTTCTGGAAGTCAAATGCAGGTAGCGGTTTTCAGATGCAAGTGACGGGTTTCAGATGAGGGTTTCGAATGAAGATGGCGGATTTCAGATGCGATCCGTTCGCCGTTGTTCTAGGGTTGGGTGGCGCCGCTGGAATGCGAGCTGGGGTGAGGTAGCGCCGCTGGGTCAGATACAAGCTGAGGTGGCGCCACTGGTTTGGTCAGAGCAGTTGTGGTATAACACTGGTGGGCAAAGGGCATTTTTGTCCTTTTAAGTTTTATATTAGGTTGAAAGGGCATTTTGGTCATTTCATGTTATGGTCGTAAATGGCTAGTTAATGCCTAAATATAGTTTTTATGGTTGTATTTGCACTTATGTAAAGTAGTTAGTGTTGTTTTTGCACTAGAAATTATCTCAGAGTTATATATGTAGTTACTGAAGTACATAGGGTTATATTTATATATATCCCTTGAGAAAATTTGTGGAAAGAATTATCATGAATGATTGGTGAATGTATGAAAGGCACAAGAAAGCTGAGCATCCGATTCTGCCGACACCGAACAAGTGTTGAAAGGAAAATGTGAAATTGAATGAGGGTTGCTAAGAAAATTCTGAAAAAATGGTGAGAAGTTGATTAATGCACTGAAGAAGGTTCGCTAAAATTTTCATTTTTTTGGTGGTGGGATAAATGCATAAGGAAGAGGTTTTAGAACAACAATTAGTCTGGGATTAGATTTGGCCTGAGTTTTTCTAATGAATCGAGGACTTGGATTTGATGGATCACCGTAAGTCTGTGATATGGCTAAAAAGTTGGCCACTTACTTAAAGTGGCAAGGGCGACTGTAGAATCAATGTGTATGGTATACACGTCATAAGTATACCCGAATTCCATTATCTTTAATCATACTTGCTAACTCTTTGAAGAGCCCTTATGCGTCTTATGCCTTATTGGTCTTCAAGAAGAGGAGCAACCAAGAAGGCCTTAGAAATCTTATAATGTAGAAGCAACGCATGTTACAATTTTTTACAGGACCTTGAATCTACTCAAGGTAGTACCAGAATTATTATATGCAAGGCCTTGGATCTCTGAAAAGGTAGACCCTGAGTATCAAATGAAGGCAATGTGCAATTTCAAGATAGAATCAGCTCGCATTTGAAATATCAAGATGAAGGCCCCATTCTCACTAGACGTAGAAGATGAATTTGGATTTTTGCTGCGTAAGAATAAGCTACACTCTCTTTTCTTGAAAACCTCATTTTCTCATTGGAGGTAGAATCTACTTTTGGAACTTTACAAGTGAAATAGGGAATTTTGTCCCCAATTCTTTTGGTAATAATTCTTCATGGGATCAAGGAAGAATTGAAATTAGAAGGCCTGTGTATTTTAAAGGTAGAAGCTACGCATTTTTTTTGAAGGCTTCAAAATGTGAGGTAGAACCGGAAATATTTATTAATCAGTTCGGGAATACTATATGTGTGTTTTTATTGCCTTCGCAGACCTAATTTCTATTGGGTGTTATTTTTTTGCCCCTTTTCATCATTAAGGGGTTGTAAGATGACATTTTGGAGCAAATGAGAGTGACTATGCCCCCGTCTACAGGTTCCATTTGGGTCGACGTAATATTATTTACATATTTCGTCGTGAAATTTAGAAATGAGTTCTAGGAGCATCTTCAAAGGAAAGAGCTACTTTAATGGTGATACACAAAAGACTAGTCATGGAAATGAATTTCTCCTCACTATGCCAAAATTCTTAACATATCTGTTAGAAAATTTAGAAAGCCTGGTAGGACATCAAAGGCTAATGCATTGAATATGGAATCACTTCCAAAATATCCTACCATACTTAGTTCTAACTAGCGGGATGAGCACCGCGCGATGCGCGGTGTTTGTGGTATGCATTTTTTAATACAGTTTGTTGATGATTCTTTAAATATTGTGTAATATTTATTGTGACGCTCACATTTTATATATTTCACTGATGACTCTTAACGTATTGTATAATATTTTATTGTATTAATGTGATTAAATAATCTTATGATACATGTTTTTATGTCAGTGGTAGAAATGTAGTTATTCGAACAATTTGATTATTTCTCACATGATTCATTCTAATTATAAGCATGCCATTAACATTTTGGATGACATCAAGTCACCTTCTAAGCATAATTTTATGTCGTTTAGAAAAATGAACACATACAATACACATTTACGTAAAATAAAAAAAATACAGGAATGTAATGCACAGGTTCATACTTTAAAATAAACATTATGAATAATGCAGTAAATAATGTAATGAATAATATAATTTGAATTATTTTTAAAAATAATATTAATATTAATATTTTTATAAAGTTAATTAATACAAAGAAAACGAATATTTATTTGGACCACTTTATAAATCATGATTTACTTTACATTATCTTATTATTTTTACACCATAATTTTTAAATAATCTAGTATTCTCTTTTAATTTTTTGTATCATAACTTCTTCTCTCTCATGAATTTTATACCAGTTTCTTTCTTTATATTTTTCTTCAATGTTTTATTTATATTTTTACATTGATACTTATTCGTATCAATTTATTTATAAATTAATTGTATTAACCTCTCTCTCATTGTATTTCTCTTACTACTACTGACATTTTTCGAATCACCTCCTCTCTATTCAAATTTTTCCCTTTATTTCTTTAATTTTTTTCATATTAATTTTTTCGTATTAATTTCTTGAATTATTTTTATTTACAATATTTCAATAATTATCTTTCTCCCTATTATGGTATTAATTTATCTCTTTATATTTTTGTATCACTTCCTCTAAATACATATTTATATTTATATTTATATATTCACTTCTATACTATTGTCTCTCCATATTTATAATAATATTTTACCTTTTAACATTTCTCGCATTTTCTTGTGATCTTAAAATATCAATTTATCTCTCAAATATATATATATTTCTTTTTTTATCTCCACATTTCTCTTATTACTTATTTTTCATGAGAAAAACTCTTATGGGACTGTCTCACCATAGATTATGGTGAGACAAGGGACTGAATTGAAATTGCATAAAAAATGTAAAAATTCGCGGGTTGAAAGTTTGGGCTGAAAGCGGGTTATAAGACTAAACGGGCCAGTCCACTCACTTTAATTTCCCTAAGTTCCTCTTTCTTGCAGCAAGGCAAACGACTGTTAGTGTTTCACATAGTAGGGTTTACCATCAACGATCAGCTCACATAGCCTTGATTCAATACGCCTTGGTTCGCATATATGCTATGGATGAGGCGGATAATTCCAGCGCTTAAGCGTTCGTACCAGGTGTCGGCTAGGTTTTTGGTGATGTGCTTGGTGTTTTGATGTTTCTGTGAGAACACATTCTCCAGGTCGTCGCTGTTATTTAATAAAAAATGCTCATCATTTTGGCATAGTTACATTTTGTTAGTATGATTATTTGCATCTATAGTTTCTTCTTGCCCTTGGCTTCAGACTCTTTTTTATTGGCTCACTGAATTTGTTGATGATTCCCTGTTAAAGCCTTTGGAATGTTGATGGTCCCACTCCCATGTTTAAGCCTTTAGAAGTTCTGTGTTGAATCTGTTATCATCACTCTCGATGTTTTAATGCTTGGCCATGGGCTTTATACATGTTGATAGATTTGTTTATTATATAGGTTAGTTGTATGCTCCCTGGTCATAAAAAACTGCTAATAACCAAGGAGAAATTACTGCAGCATGAATTAGTAACTATGTAAAAGTTCATCGATCATCTAAGTGCAGCAGGAAATACTGCGAAATACTGCAACATCAACAAACTATGTTCAACTTGTCTCTATAGAATTGGTCTCTATATTTGATCATTTCAAAAAAAGACAAAAAAAGGAAAGAAAGGAAACTAAAGTTTGAACTAAATCTTTAAAATAACTAAAACATTCTAAAAACATGAACTAATAGATTTTTTATAGAAAATATATATGTAATAAAAAAAATAAAACGATTAACAAACATTCTAAACACATAAACTAATTTATACATATAACCTATGAGTTCAATCAATGATTAATATCATGTAGAAAATAAAAGTATAAACTAAGTTATTATAATGATTAACAAACATTATGTACATATGAACTAGTTTACACATTTGCTATCTTTAAACTTCTTTCATAATCTTCAATCAAACTAAAGTCCAAACAGAATAATTAAAACCTCTAACAAATATTACGAACTAATATACACATTTACTTGTAATTTCTATTATTATCTTGCATAAAATTACAATCCAAACAAAATTTTTACAACTATTAACAAACAATTTAAACATGTGAGCTAATCTATATATTTTTTACATGTAACTTCTATCATTATATTACAGAAAACAATAATGTAAACTAGGTTTTTAAAATGATTAACAAACATTATAAATGCATGAACTGCAAATTGTAATTTATCATTATATTAAAAATAAATAAAAGACTAAACAAATTCATTAAAATGATTAACAAATATCCTAAACATATAAACTTATTTATACATTTGCTAGTTGTAAATTCTATCATTATCTTGCAAAAATTAAAAGTCCAAACAAAGTTCTAAAAACCATTAACAAACATTCTAAACATAGGGACTAACTTCTACATTTGCTAACACATGGAAAATAAAAGTTTTTACTACATTCTCAGAACGATTATTTTTTAAAAAACATATGAATTGATATACATTTGTTAATTGTAGGTTCCGTTATTATATTAAAATTTTATGAAAGTCTAAACTAAGTTTTTAAACTAATTAACAAATTCTAAATAAATAAACTATTTAAACATTTTCTAATTGTATTATCTACCATTATCTTGAAAAAGAAAAGTCTAACCTAAATCAATAACATGAGTAATAAATATTCTAAACATACAAACTAATGTATACATTTAAAAAAAATTGAAAGATTAAACTAAAACCATAAATTGTAAGTTCTATCATTATTAATTCAAAATAAAGTTCTTAAAAGGATGAACAAACTATATAAAAATATAAACTAATCGTTATGTCAGTTTTAAGTTCTAAACTAAATATATATTTACTAACTAGAGATAAAAGTCTAAACTAAGTTTTTTTAAAGGATTAACAAACATTGGATATATGCGAAGTAATTATATATTTTCTTGAGTATGAGTTCTATCATTATTATATAATGAAAGTTTTAAAGAAATCATTATTACGATTAACAAACATTCTAAATATACGAATTGATTTATATATTTTTATTGTAAGTTTGCTTAGTATCCTGCAAAAAATAAAAGTTTAAACAAAATCAATAAAACATTTAACAAACAGTTTAAACATATAAACTAATTAATAAATTTGTTAGTTATAAGTTTTATCTATATCTTTCAAAAATATAAATGTCCAAACAAAATAATTAAAACAGTTAACAAACACTATATACATCTGAACTAATTTTTTTTTTTTAAACCATAAGTGAAACTAATGTATTTTTTTTTTATGTCCGTTATCACTTTTTTTTTTGAAATGAAGCCAATAGATTTGGCGGCCATGAAGGCTAAGTCTTACAAAAGAGATCAAAATAAATGACGGATTGTCGCTTCATGAGACAAAACAGAAGCTATGCCTCCCAAAAAGATTTGTACATATGTATGTCATACCCTTCAACAGATAGTACTTGAAATTTAGAGCTCAAGTTAGTGAATCGAAAATCGAAACCCAATTTAGAACCCTGAAATAAGCACTAAAATGTTGAAGGATAGTGTTGTCGTGTAGCTTTTCAGTTCCTTTGAGCAGTTGCCATAGCATAGTCGTGGTGAAGAATTTGAGTAGAGCATGCTGCAGGTCAGCAGCAATCCATTCCCATCGACCTTCCCCCATCTTCCTTGCTGAGTTTTCTTCTTGTTAATCTGCAAAACAAACTCCATCAGCAGTATC
>JAULKM010173135.1:0-15538 GCA_032355605.1 Rubia tinctorum | reverse complement strand
CTTGTTAACAGCTGTATTCATGAAAAGGCACAAGCACTGAGATATGACTCAAAACAGATGCCACTGAATCAACTAGGTGCATGCAAATTTAAGATAATTAAAGGATTCCAGATACACAGAATGCTCCTATTAACTATGCAGGCACCAGGCTTCTATTTAACTAGGGTTTTCATACGCCATTCACTAAAACATGTTTAATGAGAATGAATAACTCCATAGAGCAACAAAAGGTATAAAGACTTAGAAAATAATGGAGATGCTTTAAGAACGTTGAAATTACATACCCGCTTCATGTTCGATCTTTGGAACCCAGATCTCCGAAATGATTCATATCTATTCATTTGCTCTTCAGTGAACTGTGATAAAATTGACCTAGAGAAAAAAAGAGGGAGTCAATTTAAATTACATAACAGAAAAAACAGAAAAGGACTGCCGTCATCCTATCACGTAGAAAATATGACAAAAGGAAGAGAGAGAAAATCAAGCGCATTAAAAGTTTAAAAATGCAGATGTTGTGTTCTGAAATTCAAAAACAAAAGCCTGTTAACAGAATGCAAAAGAAAAATTGTCTTCTTAAATTCAACGTGAATAAAAAAACATATATGGTGCTACACATCTTCGAATTTATCATTCTGGTAAACTAGGTAAATGCATAAATAAAAACACATTAGCTTCTTTTCAGCAATAGTAAGATGCAAACATTATGTTGACACAGTTTACTAGGCTATTAAATCTAGGAGGAGGAACTTCTAAAGATTCAATTTACCAGTATACAACTGTCCAAGTAAAAACCAATTATGGATTAGCTGTACCAAGATTCCTCCAATAGAAGACTGCTAGCAATAAGCCACTGACTGGTAATGAAATTATATACTTTCATTTTATTTTATCTACTCACATGTTATTCTTTAATGCATATTTAGTTCACTTCAACCTTCGTAACACTTACTTCATTTTTGCAATTTTTTCTGGATCACCACTAGGAAGCTTTGATAGCTCAATATCCATGTTCTCCTCCTCTTCCTCTTCATCATCATCTTTGGCTTTGCCAATTGGGCCTGTAGTCCCAACTGCAGTTGCAGCACCCACAGTTGAAGGATTGGATGGAAGCAGACTTGTACCTGCCTCAGCTCCCTGATCATTACCAGATGCTAGTGTTTGAGCTTCATTATCATCAAGGCCGATGGGTGATTCAGGTGGGGATTCTTCTTGCTCTTCAAATGCTACCTCAAAAGGATCTTTGGATTGTTTCATTATCAATTATCTCTGCAGAAAGACAGAATTAAGAATCAAAATCTCAAAAACACAAGATAGACTATGAAGGCATTCAAAGGAAAATTTACAACCAGCAAAATATCCTCAACTGTGAAAACGGGGCACTAGAATCTCATGAAAAATTCTACCTACAAGCGAAGCGAACAATAACATGCTTTACGCTACTGGTGGCATACCAACTGTCTCAACAACATAGAATAGATAGGTGATTGTTGAAAAGTTTACCACTAAAACTAAATTTAATCATCATTTCTGAATATATTATAACATAATATTCATCTCTAAAGCCAATTTATTCTTTTACCCATGCCATCATTGTCGATATCCATAGAAAGGCTCTTTTAATGTATGTCCAAGCATCATGCAGGAGAGAAGGGGATGCTCTGCATCCGATATTCATTATTATAAAATTTCCAAGGCAGACAATGAAATGACCCTTAAATCTTAATAGAGAGCAAACTAAAGAAAACACAACTAGTTCAAATTTGGACATACTAACAAAGAAGATGGTTTTGGAGTCCGTAGAGGAGGGATACAAAGAAGACGAGTGCAAAGATGGTGTATTTGAGAGACTATGAAATCCAGGTCAATGGGCCATGTGGTGGTGACGATAGACACATTGAGGGCAAAGAAAGAAGAAGAGGAGTAGAGAGGTAACTAAGTGCATGCATCTGGAAGTATTCAACAACTACTAGGATTACACCACGTGTCTGTGCTGGCCTATAATATTGAAAACACAGTTTTAAGAAACTAAATATGGATCTCTGTTTATCAAAACACAGTTTTATGTCCACCCTGAACAGATCCAGAGTTTTTGGTTGTTACTCGTCTAAACATAGTTGATCCGGGTAAAATGAAAACTCGAAAATTAATAGATTAATGTCAAAGGTTGGGAAAATAATTCCTTTTCATAAACTGGACAACCTTTTTTATTGTTTTAGTGTGCAGTGGCTTTCAGTAAGCTAAACCCATATGTGTTGTACCTTAAACTATTTTGAACACGCATTTATGATATGGATAAAAAAAGGTACTGATATAATTATTTAAAGCGCAAAAACTAGATTACAAGGTTATGTTTACAATCATATCATAGGATTCAGCACTTAGTACCCATAGTCCCATATAACACATAAAACTCGTGCAGAGATAAGTTTAATGGTAAATTCCAGCTACGGGAGACACATATGAGGCACACCCTTGGTTTCATAGAGATCATAGATGTACCACTGCAATCTTTTACTGCGTCAACTATAACAAAAGGTTGATAAAAATTCAACCAGCTATGATCCTATCTCACTAGCCACCACCTGACCATTCCATTATGGTTAAGTTACGTGTCTGCAGTTTGCACCTAAACAAGACCAGAACCTACGTTTACATGCAAATCAAGCAACACACAATCGAAAATTCAACCCTAACTTCATTAAATAATAAGCTTAAGCATGTTATAATCATTCTAAACATAAACGCAATGCAAATACTCGTATTCGTGTTACTGGTGGCTTTCAGCTACTCTATGCCTTCAGAATTTTAAATTTTCTTAGGAAGACATCAATTTGAAAATCCAAATGCGTATATGCTACCTAATTGTTTCAAATGCATCAGTAAACGAGTGTGGGGAAGACATTAATTCATTAATTCCAAGGATTACCAGTCTTTTACGGAGGTAGTAAGGACCACGGCGGCGGCAGAATCACGGCAGGGAGACCGTTGCAAAGGGAAGGGGCGATGGAACGCGTAATTGGAAAGGGAAATGGTTAAGCAGTGACAAATTACAAACTGCGGTTCTCCACAAATAGCCCTGGTTTAACGCCAGGAAGAGAATTGAATTTCTATGCCTCTTATCCCCGATGACACTGTCCAGCGAGCCGCAATTCAAGAATGGCAGAATATTTTACAGCCTCTCGCAGGGACCCCGACTCCGACGAAATTTTTGAACTTTACTGGCCGATACGAAGATCTGATAAAGTCACTGATCAACCACCCTATCAGTGGCCTTCGAGAGTCACCGGCGAATTTCTATTGCGTGGGAAGCAGTCCGAGAGCCCGTAAGGTTTGCCGTACCGGCGATCGGAGACGCCGGTTTTCACCACCTGCGTGCGCCGGAGATGCTGACGATGCCAATTATAATTATGGAATCAGTTGCAGGGAATTTCGGAATGATTGAAGAAGAAAAAATTTAGCAGGGTAAGATGAGGACAGATACGGATGAATGTGAGAAGCAGAAGATGAAGGTTTCTGGAACTTCGATCGGCAAGACCCAAAGAAAGCTGATAAAATTGGGCCATAAAAAAGAAAATGGGCTGAAATCAATTTCAAAGGAAGCCCAAAAAAGATAAGGAAAAGACCCAGCCTTGAACTCTACAACAGATCGGACACATGAGGCAAAAAGAAAGGCCTCCAAGTCTTTTGTTACACTTCTTGTGTAATTACACCAATAAAATTATGCTACGTGTCCCTCCTAATCTAACTCTAATCTAATCAACTAATCCTGATTAACATGATTTTATATTTATTTTAATCATTAAATTATTTTTTATCTCTAGAATTTTCCTTTACGGTTTACCAATTCCTTTACAGTTCTAGATTCATTTACGGTTTCCAGTTCGACACCCGCCTAAAACCTTAGTGGATCAGAAGAGTTGAAGAAGTTAAGGTAAATCACCTTGCTCAATCTTCACTATCTATGCATTTGCTTATAATCATGATTGTTGTTATTTTATTTTGTCATGTTGTTTTGCAGAGGGTTTAACATGAATTTAAGGTTTGAAAATTTCTATTCCTTATAAAAGTGAGATATACAATATTTAAACCTTAAATTCATGGTAATCCCTCTGCGAAACAACATGGAAAAATACACAATCATGATCATAAGCAGGTACAGAGATAGTGACGATTGAGCAGAATGATTTACCTTACCTTATTCAACTCGTTTGATCCACAGTGGGTTTGAGGCGGGTACTGAACTGGATACAGAAAAATAATGTGGAAACAATAATGGAAAAGTAATTCTAGAGGTAAAAAATAATTTAATGAATAAAGGACACTTGGCGTAATTTTATTGGTGTAATATACTCTCTCTGTCAACATGGGACCTTCAACATGGGGCCTTCCACACATGGACCAGCTGTGGAGAGTGAAAAATCTAGTCACGCCAACATCAATGATTGTCTAAGTTGGAACTGCCGGGGGAATGTTAAATCCCCGCGCAGTTAGATAATTAAAACTCATAATTAGCCAATCCCTTTATTTTTCTTTCAGAAACTAAATGGTATCCTTTTGAATTATCAAAATTAAAATGTCAACTAGATTTTCATGGATTTTTTTGTTCATTCAAATGGAAATTGGATGGCCTAGTTTTATTTGGGATAAAGATATCGATATTTCAAATCTTTTCGTACTCTTTTCATTTAAAAGATTTCATTATTAAAGACCTGATTACATTATCTACATTGCGCTGCACAAGTTCTTATGAGGAACCAGACAAAAGTAGACAAAAACAATTCTGGCACCAATTACCAAATTTAGGCGCAATTTCATCATTATGTTGGTTGTGCATTGGAGACTTCAATGAAATACTCCATCAAAATGAACTAGATAGCACCAATAGAAGGCCGAATTAGAACACTCAAGCATTTAGAAATGCATTAAATGAATGCAATATACAGGACTTTGGCTATTCCAGAAGAAAATTATTGATATGAATCTCCTTGCGAACACTCTAGATTGCAAAATTTTGAGAAGCACTCTTCACCAAGGTTGATCGAAGCACCCTCTTGAAATTAAGAAGACACAGATAAAGTCTAGTTAAGAACACAACTTTATGAACTTCGCTAACACAAGGGTCAAATCACACAGAACCCAAGTACTATTTGCACCAAAATTAACACAAAGAATCCTACAATCCTGAGCATTAATCTTAAATGGACAGACCTAACGGTTTAAGGAAAGAGTACAAGCTCAAAATCTGAATATATGATTGATGAAAGATGTCAAAGTTAATTCAAATGTTGAAAACCATCTCCTATTTATAGTACATAGGTATGACCTTCAAGAATGAAAAGACATCGACAAGGATTTGGTAATTCTTGTCAGACACTGGAATGACTTATGTCAGTTTGAAGAAGCTAAAACCATATCTAACTAAAATACCTAATTTAAATATAAATGATAACCATATTCATCAAAGTAAATCAATCCAGATATTGGTTGAATTCTTGAATGAATCTGTCATATGTAAACTTTACCAAATTTAATTCTAATCAAATCAAAACTGAATATTCTAAACCCTAAAAATAAAGCATAGCCAAAATTAAACTCTTCCAACATGGTCGAGTTTCATGGGCTTTATTCCAAAATAAAATAAATTACAATGATCACACTACCTCGCTAAAAAAATCAGTGGTAAAAGAGTATATATTATCCTCCAAAAACCCTAATCCAAAAAATAAATTAAGAAACCATAATTCGTATCAATTATCATAGAGTAGAAATTTGACAGATCTACATAATGTTAGAGCAAGGCTAGATAGAGCAGTGGCGACACCAGAATGGAATTTTTTTTATCCGGCTTCCCAACTTAAGTATCTAATTTAGCCACGGAACATACCATACCCCACTCCTTTTACAAATACGGAAAGACAATTGGATCCAATCAAACCAAAGACACAAACATTTCTTCCGTTTTGATAACTTTAGGATGCACTCCCCAAATTGTTAGCATATGGTTAGTACTTGTTGGATAGTGAGGAGATAGATCTTCCAAGAACATCCAAAAATTGCGCATCTCACCTACAAGCTTGGTCTAGACAGGATTTCTGTAATAAAAAAAATTAATATAGAACTATTATCCCAGCACATTTAGGTTTTACAAGCTAGATCATTACAACATATATTAGAACGCAAATATCCAATCTCAAATACAAAAGTGAAAGATTGTTGGACATAGATGATACAAAATGGAGACAAAGAGAAAAGCAGCATTGGTTGCAACATAGAGATAGAAATACAAAAAATATCACTCGTTTGTGAATAAAAGAAAGAGGAGGAACACAATTCATGAACTGAAGTACACCAAAGGGACATGATGCACAAATACTAGAGATGTAAAGAACATCATCATGGAACACTTTAAAACATTGTTCACCACTGAAAATCCATAAATGTATGTTATACAACAAGCAACATCAGAGATTCAACAAAGAGTCACGAACCAAATGAACTCTGTCGTGTGTAGGCCATACACACGATCTGATGTACTACAAGCATTAAAACAAATGGTTCCCAATAAAGCACCTGACCCAGATGGTATGCCACCATTTTTTCCAGAAATATTGGATCATTGTGGGAGCTAAGGTTTCTTCATCGGCTCTACAAATTCTAAATCTAGGATTATCGATGGCATCAATAAATGACACAACAGTGGTCCTTATTCCAAAATTTAAGAAACCGAATATGATGTCTTAATTTAGACCAACCAATGTATGCAATGTGAGCTATCATATTATCTCAAAATGCATCTCAAACAGATTGAGGAACATTATTGGAAAAATCATATCAGAATCTGATGAGACGATAAATACATATTTTCTTAGAGCAGTTAACACCTCTTTTTCTATCTTTTGTTGGTGGATATTTAGAATTATAGGTGTTTTTCATGATTGAGTGTTAAAATGACCTTGTTTGGTTATTCATGTTAACTTATCTATTTGTGAAGTACTTGTAGCCTAATGGAAAATTTCCTCTATGAGAGGTCTAGACGTGTTTTTGTGAGCTTAGATGAAAGATCTTCACTGGGGAAGGACATTCAAGAGAATGATAGTAGATTAAAGGCCAGTGGCAAGATTGGTAGAAGAATCAAGACCATTGAACCTAATGGTAATAGATTGAAGGAAGTGGAAGAAGAAAGACGGAAAAAGGAGCGAAATATTCAAGGCCAATCAAAAGCGTTCATCGGGAAGAATACGAAGTGATATTAGGGCAAAAGATTAATTTTGAGAAATCATCTATATTACCTTCAACCCTAATGTGGATAATCAGACATAGTTCAGTATTCTCGATACTATGAGAATGATTGAGTTAATGGGTACATAAAAATACTTATGCTTACAGACCACCTTTGGAAGATCAAAATCAGCTTCACTAGAGATCATAAAAACAAAATTTTGGTCAAATGTACAAAGTTAGGAGAATAAGGTACCATCAAAAGGTGAAAAGGATGTTCTAGTTAAAGAAGTGTTGCAAGTTATGCCAACATACACTATGTCATTTTTAAGCTACCGAACTAATTGGTGGATGATATCAATCAATTATGTGCAAAATAATGGTGGGGAAGCACCGAGGCAAATAGTAAATTTCATTGGACCAGATGGCTTAACCTATGTACTCCAAAAAAAATATCTCAGTTTTAAAGACTTGAAACATGTCAACTTGGCACTAATAGGGAACAAGTATGTCGATTTAACTAAAATTCAACATCAACCATTGGTCGGCTTTAAAAGTAAAATATCACCCTCACACATTCATGGTGGAAGGAGAATTAGGATATCGACCAACATTTGCATGGAGATCTATCCTAGATGAAGATCTATCATGGAGGGGAGATATTTACTGCGCAAATGAATTAGGAAAAGGATAGGAAGGGGAAATGATACAAAAATCAAATTAGACCATTGGCTGCCAAGAACCAATTCAGCACGGACTACATCTCTTCCACTTGATTTCCCAAAAGATATTACAGTACATAAGTTCATGGTAGAAAATGGGAAACAGTGAAAGATGCATTTGTTAGAGCAACATTTAGTGAAGAAGAAGCGTGATTATAATAAATATGATGATACATGGATGTGGGATCAATCCAATGGCGTATTTATTTGGTTAAATCAGATTACAATCAGTACAAGACACAAGATCTTTTACGTCGGTTCTACAAAACTTTTTACCTCGGTTTTTAGTCCCAAAAAAGCAAATTAAATACTGGCGTATTAAAAAGAACATTTTTTAGAACCGAGGTAAAAGTATTTTTTTACCTCGGTTTTGGACCGGCATCGGCAGGTTTTGTGACCGATGTCAGGCCAAGAAAGAAGGCCAACGATAGGAGATCACAGCTGCGACTTTGTTGAGGCCAACGTCGACATCTATAGTGACTGACATTGACCAGGGAAGAAGGCATATGACGGGAGAGGAAATGCTGCGACCTCGTGCATGCTGACATCAATCTTAATAGCAGCGACGTCGCTTACGCTTGTAATCGACATCGTGCTCTGTGTTGCACCCATGTTGTGTGCATGCTAACGTGGAACAATGATCAATACAATATTGTGTACCAGTTTGTGCAACATCGCAGGTTAGTTGTGGAGACATCGAATCTTGTAAAAATATTATAATATTAAATATTTGATGACAAAAACAATGGCTTATCGATTCCTATCACATGTTGTTTAATATTCGATAACTCGTGAAATGGTTAAACATCATACAACAAATGAGAAAACAATTACATGTAACAATATTTCAAATATATGTTACAATCTATTATAATACATAAGGTTGATATTAAATTGAATTATTATTGGCATTGAACCTCCATTGTCCACTTTGTACAACATTAACCCTGTTAGGGCGACTAGTGAAATGACAAGTCCATCCATCTACATGCTAAAAGTCCATCAATAAATATTATTTTCCTATTACAACCAATCCACAGGAAACAAAATTTATGTTAGAGTTGGGCAGTCCGCAAATTAAATACACATAATGTAGTCATACGTAGACAACGTTAATCCCAATCGGGTAAAAGTAACCGATCTGCTGTAATACGACATCGCATACATGTGTTATCAATGTCGCAAGGGCCGACTGATGAGCGAAGTCGGATCTTGGATTTTTAAAATAATTTTCTAGACCTTTACAACGTTTGTCGATGTTCGGTAACATATCGCAAAGGCCGATTTATAAGACCGACGTCGCACATTCAAAGTATGTTCATGTAAAAAAATGTAATTATTGTCCACAATCATCCCTAATCTAATCATTTTTCCCACTCCTTACAAACATGACATTATTTTGGCAACACAAACACTTTACACTACATAACATGTAACACAATCATCATACTTCATGAAAATATTCAATCTTTGTTCCATGAGGGAAAAAAATACAAAATCACTAATGAAATTGCTAAATAAACATTAAATGGATGAAAAACTACCTCAATTATTTTGAACCCAGAGATACTCCATCCTCAGATGCTTGTTGATGTTTCAAAGAAGCAATTTGACTGAGCACTTCAATTGTAGTAATTGTGAGAATGGAAAGGATGTTGTGGAGTTGGGTTTGGTGGAAGTGTGTTGGAGATGTGAAATGGATGTTGGTGCTGAATAATAATGAGATGTCAATTGTGGGTTGGTTCCGAGTACGAATTAGTCGATACTCTTGCGACGTCACACACATGGGCCATAGTCCAATTTTTGAAAAGTGTCGTAAAATACTTCATGTTTAGATTGCAGCCCCTTCCATTGACCTGTTGATGCCCAAATAAAAAAAATTGTTGTGACAATATGATTAATTTTTTTTTATCTCTAATACTGAATTTTGACTTCTTCCACTTAATTAGAGAGACCTAAATGCAAAAGGTAAAAAGTTCAACGGTTGTCCCAAAATCGATTTCGATCTTCCCAAAAGAAACTTTGTCATCCCTAGTCGAATTTATAATAACCGAGAGTGATAAATAACTTGGTCATATTCCACATGGACTTCCACTAGTTCTTTTAACCATTATATACTTATAAGTAATCATCTACAATTTAATCTAGACCGCGTACTAGAACTTTCTAAAATTTGATGAATGGAATTTTATTATCTCTTTATTTCATAAAAAACCAAGAGTCTGTAATTTCAAGTGATTCTATATGGTGGAAAATATCGTTCCCACAACGCTCATCGTAAGGGTATTAATGGAATACTAATAAAAATGAGGGATGATTACCCCGATTCACATCCCTCATAGATAGTATGCATAATATCCATATCACACATTGGTACTTAGGTTCAGCTGCAGAGTTCTGAAGTGTAGGGAACATTCAAGGAAGTTTGGGCCATTGTGTAATTTTTGCAAAGCTTCGTCATATACTATCTGTGAATAATTTTGGCCCCTTCTATTGAACCATTGATGCCCAAATCAGAACATCGTGGTTGTGACAATGTGATTTAGATAAGGGTATCTCCAATTTTGCATTTTGACTTCTCTCACTTTCTTGGAGGGACCTAAGTGCAAAAAGTAAAAAAGTTATCTAGTTGTCCAAAATTGATTCTAATCATCCGGAAGGAACATTTTCCATCATTGGTCAAACTTATAATCCCCGAAAGTGATAAATAAACTGGCATGAACCCACAGAAACTTCCACAAGATCTTCCAATTAACCCTCGCATACTTATAAGTAATCATCTACAATTTACTTTAGACCACTTACTAGCGCTTTTAAAAAATTGATGGACGGAATTTTATTGTATTTTTAATTTATAAAAAACTAATAATATTTAATTTTGTGTGATTTTATTTGGTGGAAGTTATCGTTCTACTAACGCTCATGGTAAGGGTATTAATGGAATAATAATAAAAATGAGGGGTGATTACCTCGATTCGCGTCCCTCTTAGACACTATGCATAATCTTCACATCAAAGATTTGTCCTCATGTTTGGCTCCAGAGTTCTGAAACGTAGGGAACACACAAGGAAGTTTGGGCAGTAGTGTAACTTTTGAAAAGTGTCGTCAAATACTCTCTGTGAAGATTTTGGGCCCTTCTATTGACCCGTTTATGTCTAAATCAGGAAAACATGATCGTGACAATGTGAATTATATGAGGGTATCTCCAATTTTACATTTTGACCTCTCCCACTTTCTTGGAGGGATATAAGTGTAAAAACAAAAAGTTCACCGGTTGCGCTAAAATCAAATCCGATCGAACCAGACGTTAATAAAGTTCATGGAAATTTATGAATTTCAATTAGTAGTTTCTAATTTACTATTAACTATTATATATGTCAATTATATTCTATTTGGTCAAACACGGGCGCATTTACTATGCTAGCATGTTGAAATTGTTAGGCCCTACATTCAGGTTAGCCGACGTCGGTCATACTTCAGTCATATGTCGATAAGGCCAATTGAATTGAAATGTCGCACATGTCGAGGCAGAATTCACAAGGGTTCAAAGTGACTGTATATGTGGAACCCACCTCTTGAATCAGTTTAAACTTTTAACTTTCCCTCGAATTCCAACGATCCCCCAACCTCTCTTTTCAAAGATATGGTTTTTAGATTCTTTAAAATCCTTCATTTTTCCCCTTAAAAATTGTTATGTATATGTGTGTGTGAATTTGTTGTATATTTTCGTTTTGCAGTTCCTAAGGGTACACATTTCGTTTCTATATTTCCCCCCGATTTTGTGTCTCTTTTTTGGTCGAGGAGCTTTGATTTTTTTTGGGTTTCTGCGGTCGTGGATGTATCTGCTAGGTTTGAATGCGACGTCATAGACACTTTGATCAACCTTAGTTTTGTGTGATCATTGTGCGACGCGCCCATTCGTAGTTGTGTTATTTTTTCATGTATAAGACGCTGCACCATTCTTGGTTAGCCTTTCATTTTCGCCGATAGGTGAGCGATGTCGGTTAGCGGCATCAATGCTGGCTTCATGCTTTCAAATGTGAACTTGTTTGTCTGTCTCTCACCATGTTTGGTTAAAATGACTGATAGGTTGAAATGCGACTTCGCTAAAACTTCGGTCAACCTTATTTTTGTGTAATCGTTGTGCTACGTCGCCCATTCGTAGTTGTGCTATTTTTTCATATATGAGACGTCACACCGTTCTTGGTTAACCTATCATTTTCACCAATAGGTGAGCGGCGTCAGTTAGCGGCGTTATGGCTTCATGCTTTCAAATGCGAACTTGATTTTCTATTACTCACCATGTTTGTTCAAATTGACTGATAAGTGACGTCGCACATAAATGTCTGCCATTCCAATATTTTGGACCGATATGTACGCGCAACGCCTGGCCAACTTAAACGATTAATTAATCAATTTCTATCATACCAATTTCTATCCATATATATTTCATCCACGACAATATAAATTTTAGGAATCATGGTTGCCAATGAAGGTTTCAATAGTCGTTCCCTAATAGAGGTGAGCGATTTTTTTGTTTAGTCTGTTGGTTTCCTTTTATTTGATTACTTACATTCTTATTTAACTAGTCATAATATCATTGACCAATGTAGATCTTTAGTGATTCAGATTAGGAGCGTGCACGGTATTCATTCGGAAATACCATACCATATTTCATCTGTACCTTGAGCCAAACGAACTTCGGTCAAGTTCCAATATTGGTAAGTCCTACCCGTTACACATGTATTTTATTTTCAATTAACATTTTCTCTAGATTACTTCAATATATGCTAATTGTGGTTTTCTATATATAATTTGGTACGTCTCCAAGCCAAATCATTCCACTCCTACCGAAAGTAAAAGATACATGTTGTCTTGAGGTGCGGCAGAAGAGAGTGGTGCATGAACTACTCGGGAAATAGGAGACTCAAGACCCTGTCCCCAAAAGGTTTTGGCGAGTTTCTTGATGCCCAAGAATTGAGGATGGGGACACGCTCTACTTCGAGCTGTTAGATGGTTCTGGGCTAATAGTGTTCAATGTCATCATTGTTGGGTCCCGATTTTAGTTTTACTGCTTAGAATTTTGAGCAAATTAAAACAAATTTATTCGAATCTGGAACATTTGTTTATTTAACACTTTTTGTTGAATGTGATTTTAATGTGATTTAATCTTTAATCTATTTCTTGAATGTTATTTTAGTGTTAGTTAATTTGTAATCTTTAACCTATCATATGAAACAAAGTTTTAATATTACAATCATACACAAAACTAGAAACGACTTGTGTATAGTGAAAAATTTGGTTCTGTCATTCTCAAACAAACAAATATTTTTTGACCACATTTTTATAATAAATTCGAACTGCTAACCGACTTTTTCCCCAGTCAGATGGCAATTCGTACACAACAAGAAACTGCAATTAGTATCTCATGGTAGTTTATACCATTTTATATCTGAAGTGGGACCAAAAAAAAATAAATGAGTGGAATTGTTTCTATTTCATGTCAAATACGGAGGTTTTTATTGTTCAAGATTATAATCCAATTGCAACAATCTTCCAATCCAAAACTTCTTCTGATTGTCTTATTTCCGCAACCAGAATTTTTTCCGATTGAGTAATGTACTATTTACTGGTCTGAAAGTGACTTTTATTCGTTTTGGTCCTTGACCGGCGCGTTTTTATGCTAGCGGGCTGAAACTGTTAGGCCAACATACATGTGCGATGTCGGTTATGGTTTGGTAGCTTGTCGACTAAACCGATATAGGTGTCATGTTGTTGCTAGCGAGGTAGTCATCACAAGGGTCCAAAATGACGTCATTCAAAAATTTCTATAATATAGGGTTCCTTAGAATTAGTTCAAGCTTTGTGTTCTCAAGTTTCCCCGTGAATTCCAACAATCTCCCACCCCCTCTTCTCTTCTCTTTTTTTTGAAGTTATGGTTTCTCTAATTTTCCAACACCTTCATTTTTGTAATTTTTCCTTGACATTCTTCAATCTATGGTGTGTGAATGTGTTGTGTTTTTGGTTTTCTAGTTCTTATGGAATTGTTATAATGTTAAGTTTCCTTAAATGTTAACCTAGCTAGGTACTATATTTTGGTATGTTTTTGGATGTTTTTGTGTATTTTTTTGTTGTCAATGCATGATTTTTTCCGGTTTTCTGCAATTTTTGGTTGTAGCTTCAAGGGTTGCATGTAACATCAGTAATCTATCATTACTAGTCGGTCTCTGGGAATGTAGTGCAACGTCGAACATTCTTATTTTCTTATTTTTAGTAATAAGTTCTTTTGTATGAGACATCACATATATGTAGGTTTAACCATCGGTATAACTGGCTGGAAACTGAATTTTCATACATGCGTTTAAACTTGCTTTAAAATGGTATATGCGAACTCATTCTTGCGTCGGTCACGTGTTCAGTTTGGTCAACTATAAAGCAATGTTGACGGTACATGTTGACCATGCCACTATTTTGGGCCAAAATGTACCTGCAACGCATGGCCAACGTAGCACACTTTCATTTCCAAGGCTTGTATGCCCTAAAAAATTTCATATATCTTTCAGAACTAATGGCTTGTGAATGATCCTCCACTCGCCCCTTTTTCCAAGTATTTTACCATTTCACATATATATTTACTTATAAATCTTCACAGTTTATGACAATTAATTTTTTTTCTTTTATACAGTTTTCTGCACAACGGAGCAACCCTGAGCCTCTTGTGTTCAACCTCGAACAACATACATTGGCTGCTGGTAGCCCACCTTTCCACCGCACTATGAAGCCACATAACTTCAGGACAAACCCCACTTTGGTAAAGCCTACAACTATTTAATCAATGGCATGTAACTATTTAATTTTAAATTAATATTATTTGTTGTTAATTGCATATATATATATATATATATATATATTTATAACAATTTTTTTCGTGATTTAGTACATCCCAAGGGACATTGTACGAATCCTGCCGAATGATAAGATCCCCGTTGCGCTGAGGTGTTACGGGTGAGAGTGGTGTATGAACCACCCGGGGGCTGGAAAGATCAAGGCCCTGTCTCCAAAGGGTTTTGGTGAGTTCCTTTCCAGAGACCAACTACACATTGAGGACACCTTGTTCTTCGAGGTCATAGAAGCTGGAGGCCGATTGTCTTCAACGTCATCAAATGCGAGCTGCTTGAGTTTATTTGCATTTTCTGTTAAGTTGGAACTAAGACAATTCTTATTTGAATATATGCACTAATTGTAAGGATATTTTCATGACTACTATTTTTTCTAATAATTTAACTACCTTATTTGAAAAATATATATTGACTGCATGTGCGATTTTGATCTGTGCGTGATTTTAAAAACCATTTTCAACCGTACCATGCAACACCATTTTCTACATTTGTTTAAAAAACCATTGAAAATAATACCTTTTAGACCAAAGTCAATCATTTTCAAACAACTTTAAACTCTAAAAGTTAACTGAAATAAAAGAAAAGAAAAACATTCATCAAACAGAAAAGGCATGGGGACTTACTGTGTTAAGGACACAGTTTGGTAGGAGTGAAGTGCAGAGGAATGGGGAGAAATTTAAGGGGGGGGGGGGGGGGTTG
>JAULKM010173125.1:0-15539 GCA_032355605.1 Rubia tinctorum | reverse complement strand
GTGGGACTCAAACTTATATAGAGAGCTAACACTCTCTCAACTTCCAATGTGGGACTTGGGTTGAACACACCCAACATATTTACCCTTAGTCACTGGAGGTTGGGGGCGGCCGCACCGGCTCGCCCCCCTAGTTCTGTCGTTGCCTGAGGGGACCAGTTCAGTGGGGAACCATCTAATGGTATATGTGATAGGCCTATTTTATCGAGAGAGGTTTCCTTAGATTTATTATCATTAGTTTTCTCATACTCGATTTTTCCCCAAGCCTCTATTTTTTTATTTATTGTTTTCCTAGTTTTCCTGTTTGCTTAACTCGATGAACACTGGCAGGAACTTTGCATGATAGATTCATGGGAGTGTCAGGTAAAACCATATTAATCAATGGCAGTAGCATAGATCAAATTGTTCATTGTTAAAGTAGCATGAGTGATAAAATTATCAGTAGAATGCACAATAAGGAAAGTAGTTTGTGCTACCGGAAACATAAGAGAATCATTTTCATTATATAGAGCAGGCAAGAATTTCCAAGTTATACCATTATCATTTAACAGACCCATACCTAACTTGGGTGAACTAACTTGAATCAAACCCGTATCAGTTTCTCTATTTTTACCAGCTAACTTAGTTGGTTGTTTACCAATCCTCTTCTCTATGTTAACAGCAGGTGTTGTCACATTAGACCTCCTAACATTAGCCATTTGAAGACCAAAAATTCCCGGTTTTTCCTGTCTACAACATGTCCCAATTTATGACACTTAGTGCAGTAAAAAGGAATACCCTCACATTCTATACCGTTAGTCTTGTTATTATTTATTGATCCTAGTATTATCTTTGATTATTTTAGCTTACATAATCAATCTCCACACATAACCTGATTGTAGAGGGTCGAGTGAGGTTCTTTGTGGGAGTTTCAGTACATAGTAAGTCACCTAAAGCTTTACCAATGTGGGTAAGAACCATAGGATGAAAGAAATATACCAGAGGGAATTAGTCTGTTAGCAACACCGGAGCGAGGGATGATGTTTTCGCCCAACGACCACATTCTTTTGAGCCATCATTGGTGGTATTCCTCTTCTAAGTCGAATGTGATTCTTACATGTCTACAATCCATTGCAAAAAATTGTGCTTCATTCCTGAATCTAATTGTTTGGAACTGCATTCTGATGAAATCTATCGCTGGTCTTCCTCCGCTAAATTTTCCTAGTAGGGCTTTTGCATGGATAGCAAGTTGATCGATCTCAGCCTCTGGTTATAGAAAAATCACCTCCCCTTTGTAATTGAAATGCGGATGTAGATCTATAGGGTCAAGTGTTGATTTTTGGTTTTTCAGAGTACCGGCGTAGCTGAGATTAGGCGCTGAGGGGTTCCCCCATGGCGGAACCACCATGGCCGAAGTGATTCCGGTTTAAGGGATATAGCACGATTTTGCCAACATTCAACGTTGGACGGAAATAATTTTCGACGAAATATAATATGTATATGTATATATATATATATATATATTCATAATATATATAAATAAAAGATTAATAAATGTTAATAGAATTCTAGTGAAATTCATCAATCCTAACGCTCCCTCAAGCGAAGCATCAGATGTATCAAAACACAAGGTGTTGGATATGAAAAACTCAAACAAATAATAGGAAAGTCCTTTAGTGAAAATATCAACTAACAAAATTGAAGTTTGAACATGACTAACACGAAACTTACCAAAGGCAATGAATTCTCGAACAAAATGGCAGTCAACGTGTTTTGATCGTCTGTGAGCAACATGGTTTTGAGCGAGAAAATTCGCATTATTGTTGTCACAAACCAGATGAGGCGACCCAAAAAGAGAAAATGGAGAGCACGGAGCAGATGAGACAACCAAACAACTTCAACATGCGTATTGGCTAAAACACAACACTCTAACGCAAAACTGGAATGAAAAATATTATACTGCTCCATGGAACTCTAGGATACAAGATTACCGCTAAGAAACACATCTCACCATAAGTCGAACGACGAGTCTCAAAACAACAAACCAAGTCAGCTTCAGAATATCCTAACACCTCAAAGGAGAACTAAAGAATGGACCATAGTGAAGAGTACATCGAACATAACAAAAAGTCCTAGTCATATACAAAATTATCACCATAAGGATCCTGAGAAAAATGGCTGACGGAGTCAACTGCAAAGGCTAGGTCTAAACGAGTAATTGTGAGATATTGAGGAGACTGACCACTCAAACTGTTGTGAAGCTAATATTGTTTCAGAAAAGGCGAAGAGAGAACAGAAGTATCAGTCATCCCTGATTGCTAGAGGATATCATAAGCATACTTAGCCTAACCTAAGAAAAGACCAGGCGAAGTCAATGGTAATTCTCAAAAAAAATTCAAGGGCGACGACAAAGAAAATTAATTAAAATTAATATAAGCAGTAAAATAGTAAATGAACAAAACTTTAATTATGTATAAGCTTCAAGACATACATACAACTAACATATGAAATAAATGGAGACAATTGAAATCTACAACTCTTCATCTGTTGAATGTAGGGGTGTTCGTCGGTCCAAAACTGGACCGAAATTGAAATGATTAAAAAGATTGGATCGAGGATCAGATCGGTTAGTAATTTTTTAGGACCATAGCCAAATCAGAATAATTCCAGTTTTGGAATGGTATGATTGAAGTTAATAGAAAAATTTTACCTTAAAATGTGGAAGATTACTAGCTCATCGAAAATAAATATAAAATAGTTTATACACTTAAATTATATATATAAGAGTAAGTTACCGATCCGGATCGGAAAAATCCAACCTTGGACCAAAACCCAAAATCTTAAAAGATCTTGGACCTAAGATCGAACTAGAATTTTAATATTCCATTCCGATCATTATATTCTGGTCCGGTTTGATCCACTGTATCGGTCTGAACCGGTTCATGAACATCCCTTGTTGAATGGATTGCATAATTGATTCATTTTCAAATTTTTAAGTAACTCTTTTTCAATATACCTCTTGTTGGAGTAAGAGATGATTAAAGGGGTCTCTACCGTACGAGAGAATACATTTTTCAGGCGCATTCTCTGGCTCCACCTTTAATCGTATAATTAAATACGGTTAAAAAACCTCCTTTAATTGGATCCAAATTAGGTTATGAATTCAAACTTAAATAGCAGGATCTAAAAAAACTATTGGAAATCGAATTTAGTTTCTGGCAGCAAAAATCGACTATACATTCTAATTAACAATGGTTGAAACTAGACATGGAAGATCAACCCGTGTTATCAAGGACATAGTTCGACCCCTAGCACAATTCATTTTTATCGACTATAAAATAACTCCTGAAGCACTGCTCTTTCCTGAAGGAAACCTGGAAGAATGTAAAACTATTCCTCAAGAATATTGTTCTCTTTTTGGGGCTGTGAAAGCGCTCAGTATCCGTCGAGGCTGAGGCTAAAGCGTATGGTGGGGATTTTGGGTGGAGGTTGAAAACGTCAGCCATGGCTGAAGGCACTCAAATTTTGGGTGAAAGCTTGCAATGGAGATGAGGCGAATGAGAGAAGGTGGAGAGAGGAGTACAGTTGAGATGTGGTGGAGGGAGGTTGAGATTTAAATGTATGAAGAGGAAAGAGGGTTGTGGTCGTTACTTAAAAAATGGCTAAGTAAAGTATGAAGAGAGTGAAACCTTATTTCTGTTTATTATGAAAACCAATTATAACTAGTGTTGGAAACTTGGAAAATTTTAAAAAAATCATTAAATTTTTCTTAGAAATTTGGAGATTAATTCAGCTTCAATAATAGTCTTTAACTATTTTTAAAGCTCAGAGATGTCTGAAGATCATCACATCAATTCTTTAGTGACTCGAAATGAAAAGAAAAGGAAAATGATGAATTTTTTACTGAATTGAAGCGAGGTTGTGTTGTATTTTAAAGCGAAACTGACTATTATTAAAGTGAGGTTGTGTTGTGTTTTGAGATAATTTGTTTTGTTGTTAGTTAGTTATTTGAATTTAAAGGAAACTATTTAGGAATGCAACGACTGAATACGGTTATGATTCTTCAATATATCATGTTTATTTTCATTATTTGCATTTTATCGTTTGTATTTTGTGTGTGCGGTATTTGAATTATGTTCAAATTTATGTGCAGTGATATTTGCAAGGAAGGAATTGAGTACACCTACATATATGAGGGTTGACAGTAATCCTAGAAATATCAATGCAGTCTCAGCGGATGTTTTTGTTTTCAACTATGGAGATGATAATGATGATTACAAAAGCGGATAAATCCAAGAGTTTTGATAGTATATGTCATTGGGTTCGATGATTAGGTTGGTTAGTTGCACCATTATTTCAACATAGTAGTTATAAAAAATATTGTTTGTCCAATGATGAATATTGTAGACGTATCATACTCTTTGTATAAATATTCTTTTTTCTATTTTTTGGACTAGAAATTATATATCTATAATGTATTATATTTGTGCAGACAATTCACACTTTAATAAAAAAAAGTTGATCCAACCCCCACTGTATAAAATAAGTTCAAATATAACACTGAAATTCTTATTTATGTTCAAATGATTGGCCCACTCTTGGGGTAAGATTGTTTGAAACTATATTAAAAATAGAAAAGGGTATTTTGGTCATTTCTAGTGTGGTAAACACCAGAATTTGATCCGTCAAAGCCGGTCACCAACATAAAGGTTATGAGTTTTTGATACAATGCCGATCAAGGAATTTTTGTGCATTTTGAAAAAATGAAAATTATATTTGCACTTATTAAACTATCAGACAGTAAATATGTAATATTTAGTCACCTAGATCAGCACAACTATAGATATGGTATAACTCTCTTTTAAACTCTATTTTTACTGAATAATAATCTATCACCCGGTATGGGATTACGCAATCTTACATGATATCAGAACTACATGAACCATAGATAATTAAACCCTAAAATTACTTTCCTTCCTTGTTGCTACATCAACAATACCGCCTCCGCTGCCGCTGGTAATCAAACACCACTTCCGCCCACTCTTTTCCAATGGCTACTAACGATGCTAACATCAGATCTTTGTCATCCTCCTCCCAGCTCAGTGGCGTCGCCCCTCTCTCTCATCACTATAGAAGTCGTCACTTCATCCTGTTTTCACCGTCTCCAATATCCAGCACAACATTTAGGTCTTGGATGGCATCAAGGTTACATACACATCCTGGATACTTATCTTCAAACTTCATTCAAAGAGTTACAAAGTTCTCGTGCATATCGATGATACACCACATCCTTCCAATGACGATACAACCTATGAAGCCAGGTGTGAGATTAATGCACATGTTCATCAATGGATGTATGGAACATTGAGTGATGACCTTCCCTCGCATGTTCTTGAGGATGAATCCACTAAGTACAATGCATAAAATCATGTGAAAAACATTTTCACAGCAACATGGGTGCTCGTGCGGCGTCCTTGGAGATAGACTTCAATAATTTTAAACTTGAACCTATGCAATCTCTTGAGGTATACTGTTAGCGCTTGCGTGAACTTGTTGGCCAATTGAAAGATGTCAATGCAGTTGTCAATGATCAACTTTTGGTGCTCTAATTTGTACGAGGTTTTCCGAGTGAATTTGATATGGTTGCGTCTTACTTTCACCAAACGATGTTGTCATTTCAGACCGCCCGCAACATGCTCGAACTGGAGCAGCACTGCCGAGCCGGCCGAGAAGAACCAACTCTAGCAATGATGGTGACACCTTTAATTCCCGATGACATGCTAGGTACCCTGCCTACTCAACCATATGACATCCTCCGTGGATTTTATCAGTGTTTCGGCTACCGCAGAGGAGGGCGTGAATGAGGATGAGTCCGTCACCAGACCAGTTCCGCCCCTAGTAGATGCTTCCGCCACCGTGAATGTTTTAGTAGATACCACCACCGACACCATACCCCATTCCTCCAGTTTGGGTGCTCTCCTAGTAGACCTGGTACGCCGCGAGGTCTACCGGTAAGGGGTCTCGGCCCCGCACATCCTCCATCTTTGGTGCGCGGTTACAGCCAAAGGCAGGCGAATATCACTGAATAGGAGGCACCTCAGGCAATGAACATTGGCCAGGCATTCCAGGCTTTGGCTATCTAGCTCGGTGGTGACCCACAATTGTACATGGACACTTGCGCATCGTCTCACCTCACCTTTGATAGAGGTACCTTGATTTCTCTTTTACATGCGAGCAATACTTATTCTTATCTTGTTTGTAATGGAAGTAGTATTCTAGTTTATGGTTCTAGTATGTCCAAAATAACCACCAGTGTTGTACCCTACAATTTACCAGCGTCCTACAAGCTCCCAACATTGTCAAAACCTTATCTTTGTACGTAAGTTCACAAAAGATAATAATGTCACAGTTTTTGGTTTCTCTATTAAGGATTTTCATAATGGGGAGACTATTTTGAGGAGCAATACTACAGGTGAGTTGTACCTATGTCTCCCACTAAGTCGTCCACTTCAGTTCCCACTCATGCTCAATCTTTTGTCACTTATGCCCTGGGTATTTGGCATTCTCATCTTGGACACCCTGGTGCTCCTGGACTCAACCATTATGGTCTCAGTCACGCATTTTTTTAAATAAGGAGCCTAGTTCTGTTTTATGTAATTCTTGTCAAATTAGTAAACATAAAAGGCTGCCATTTTTTTTACTCCACCTCTACTAATATTGCTCAATTTCATATTATTCATAGTAATTTGTGGATATCACCCATTTTGAGTAAAACCAATTACATATACCATCTGGTTTTCATTGATAATTTTACTTAATATGTGTGGGTTAATCCTCTAAAGTTCAAGCCTGAGGTGTTTTCGAGATTTGTGCAATTTCATGCTTATGTTCAAACTCAATTTTAGCGCAAAATTAAGTCATTTCAATGTGATTTTGGTCATGAATTTGATAACTTCTCTTTCCATGAATGTTCCACAAAACACGGTCGGGTCTTCCGCTATTCGTGCCCAAAAACGTCATCAAAAATGGTAAAGCCAAGTGCATGATTCGACGTCTAAATGAAATTATCCTATCCCTACTATATCATGCATCTCTTCCACCAACCTTTTTGGTGGATGCTCTACACACTGTCTTCCATCGACACAACATCCTGCCTACCAAAGTTCTTGCCTTTTGCTCACCTACTTCCGCATTATTTCTCAAAAAATCTACATATAACCATCTCAGTATATTTGGTTTTGCTTGTTACCCTAATCTCTCTTTCAAAATGCCCACAAACTCGCCCTCTCTTTTCTCTTTGTGTATTCCTCGGTTATCCATCTCAATTTTGAGGATGTTGTTGTCTTGACCTATCCACGGTAAAGGTCACTGTCATGTCACATTTGATGAATCAGTCTTTCCTTTCTCCGAGTCAACTAGTGTCCCAACATTTGTCTACCACTTTCTCAATTCATCTTTTGATCCTGTGTCTCCAGTCATTCTCAAACACATTACATCACCACCCTCACCGTCCCAAACTCCTTCTCGGTCACCCGTTCCCACCCCCTGTCACCTACTCTGCCCGAGCCACCCACACCACCTCCCTCGTCCTCCCATCTACCATCACCGCATTTCACACCCGAGCCCCTCCCTACACCACCTCATATGCCGGCCATAAAAACCCAGCCCACCTCTCGTATTCCGCCACCCCACCCCTGCGAACCCACACCATGGCCACCCGAGCAATGAGCAGCATCTTCAAGATGCGAGCACTTCTTTCTGCCGCATCTACCACAATATCCCCACTTTCTAGATCACCTCAAATAAACGTGCAGGACCTAAAATAGAATAATGCTATGCAGAACAAATTTCGCACGTTAAAGGAAAATCATACGTGGTACTTGGTACCTTGCGCTGCTGATGCTCATTTCATTTGTTGCATGTGGTTATCTAGTCATAAGTATCATTCTGATGGCTCTCTATAATGGTATAAGGCCAGGTTTGTTGTTAATGGGAAAACTCAACGGGTTGGCATTGACTGCGATGAAACATTCAATCCCGTGGTTAAGCCCACAACCATTCGAACTGCACTGAGCTTGGTGGTCTCTCATTCTTTTCTGATACATCAAATTGATGTAAAGAACACTTTTCTCCACGGAAACTTGTATGAAACAGTTTATATGCATCAACCACTTGATTTTGTTGATCCCAACGCGCCTCAGCATGTATTTCTCCTTCCGAAGTATTTATATGGCCTCAAGCAGGCATCCCGGGCATGGTTTCAGAGATTTCCTACTTTTGTTTTATCTCACGGATTCAAGAGCATTGTTGCGACAATTCATTATTTATCAGGAGTCATGGTGGCCACACAACTTATTTTCTCCTCTGCGTTGATGATATTGTACCCACAGCTTCCAATACTACACTTCTCTGCGACATCATCTCTGAACTATCTCAGGAATTTTCCATGACTGAACTTGGTTCTCTTCATCACTTTCTTGGTATCTCAGTTGCTCGTTTCTCTAATGGGTTAGTCTTATCACATCAATAGTATGTCATAGATATTCTCGATCGGGCCTCCATGTCAGTTTGCAACTCATCGGCGACGCCTATTGATACTGGTGCCAAGCTTAGCGCCACCACTGTTCATTTGCTCAATGATCCCGGTCTGTACAGGAGCCCGGTCGGAGTTCTTCAGTACCTCACAATTACCAGTATAGACATTTCCTATGCGGTACAACATGTTTTCTTATTTATGCATGCACCAAAAGAACCTTATATGCAGCCAATTAAGCGCATATTGAGGTATGTTCAAGGTACTATTGATTTTGGACTTCATTTGGTCAAGTTTTAGTCCCACACGATCACTTCTTATTCTAATGCGGATTGGGCTAGTTTGAATTCTCGCCATTCGACTTCTGGCTATTGCGCCTTTCTTGGCGACAACCTAGCTTCTTGGTCACCCAAGTGTTAGACGACTATCGTTTGATCTAGTGCGGAAGCCAAATACATGGGTGTTGCAAATGCAGTTGCTGAAACAAGTTGGCTATGTAATCTACTTCTTAAGTTGCATCTTCCCATCAGACGTGCCACACATGTCTATTGTGACAACATCTCTGCCATGTACCTATCTAGCAATCCAGTGCAATATCAACAGACCAATCACATTGAGCTTGATATTCATTTCTTCTGTGAGAAGGTTCATGTTGGTTTTGTACGTGTGCATCATGTTCCCGAAGAGTACCATTACGCTGATATATTTACTAAGGAACTTGCACGTCATCTTTTTTCTTCCGTTTCGATCCAGCTTGAGCATTCATCCTCCTCCCACTCCGACTGAGGCAGTGTATTAGACAGTAAATATGTAATATTTAGTTACCTAGATTAGTACAATTGTAGATATGATATAACTCTCTTGTATACTCTATTTATACTGAATGATAATCAGTCACCCAATACATGATTTTAAAAGCATTTTACCCTAAAAATTACGATAATTATTTCATCCTAAGTTGTTTTTTCTTACTTAACCTTACCTTTAAGCCTCAATCAAGGAAATGAAAGGCGGTCGCCCAGCTGATGTTGGGTACCAAAATGAGATAAAGACTTGAGTTTGGTAAACAAATGGACCATATATACATACACTGAAAAAGTTAGGAGTCCTAATCCTCAATACATATTTATCATCATTTTTTTCGAAAACATATTTATTATCATTTGAACTTGTGATGAAGACAAAGAATGTTCATACGCATATACTCCCTCTGTTTCATTGGATGTGACACACTTTCTTTTTTCTGTTGTTTTGTAAATTTGATACACTTTTCTTTTATGGCAATATACTTTTAATTTCATCCACTCATTCTACTTTTTTCTTTTTAAATTCAATTTCATTCACTCATTCCATTCACCAAAATTCAATCATCTAAAGTTATGGTGTCACATTCAACAAAACGGAGGTAGTACTTGTTATAAGACAGACAAAAAGTAAAAGGCAACTCCCTCCGTCTCAGCCCAAATTACAGGTCAATTATTACACACCGTTCGATAAACATGTTTCACCGGCAAATAAAAAGTTACTTTCTAGAAACTACATGTTACGACGAATTCAATAATATCACATACGATAGTATTATTTCTCATATATCTATTCAAATATGCGATTAAATTTTTATAGAGAATAATATTATAAAGTAGGTGGATAATTTGGAATGGGATAGAGAGAAGTAGTATTGGATCTTGGATGCATGATTGGATGATTGGATGAAGCAAAACCATAGACAGCATGATCTACTATAAGATATCGGTGAGAATTATTTGATTCATCCATTTGGTTATAGGCCATGATTGAGATAAGGCTCCTACAAGCTTGATTATGACTTTATCGGACAATTTGGGTCTATCCACGATGTGCTCTTATAGGACAATAATAATGTATATCCACACATGCTCATACTCCCTCCGATTTTTGACATTCTTTCTTTTTGGATGATTTTTTTATATTGGCACTTCCTTTTTTTGGTAAATACTAGATTATTTTCATCCACACAATTTACTTTTAACTCTCCCTATACAATCTCCTCCACTCATTTAACTTTTCGGAAAAAAGTGTGTCATTTTTTTGGTGTCAATATTAGGCAACAAGAGGGAGTACATGATAATTCCTCCATTTTAAAAGTATTCTCCTCCTCCATCAGTTCCATTTTAATCTCCATATTTTTACTTTCAAGGTTAATTTAAAAAATATTTAATCATTAACATCTTTAATTGAGAATAAATAAAACTTGTCATAAGTAGATATTTAATATATATATATATATATATTATAAGAATCTAATAATGTATCAGTATTCATATTTATACACCATCAATTTTATGGTCAAAGTTAATTTTATTATTATTAAATGAATGGTTAAACTACAACTTGAAATGAGACGGAGGAAGTACTTTTATTTTAAAAGTATGAGTACCTCTTGCGAGATCTTCTTATAAATTTTTTTTTTGTAAATTGTGGAATTTGAAGAGTATCATTGTTTATTTAATTCTTTAATTAGATAGTTTGTAGTAGTTAGATAAGTTTTTTAGTTAGGTAGATATTTTTGGTTAGTTAGAAACTGATTCTATTAAGCTGGTTGGTTAGCTAGGTGAGTAGTATAGCTTTCCATGCATATAATAAGCTTGGTTGTACAGATTGAATCACGGTTTTTAAACCTTCTGAATATAGAAAACTTCCTCTCAAAACATGCTTAGTTCTTCTTTCTGAGTCTTGCATTTTGCTGAAACTCAAGCTGATTTTCAGCTTGTTTTTCATGGTATCATAGCGATTAGGTCTTTGATTACTGAATTTCTGTGTTTCGTTGTCATTCATTAAATTCGAGATGATTACCTCCAATTATTCTGCATCTAGGGAGAAGAAGTGAAACTAGGTAGTTAATGAAGAAAGATTCGTGGAAATTTATCTGTTTTCTCTATGTATCTACTATGTGAGTGATATATCCAGGGTAGGCCCCAAATTTTTCCAGGACTATTAAAAGTCAGAACGAAAAATAAGTCCCTGCAAACGGCACCACTGGTGAGGAAAACTCCTCCCGAGTGATGATATCATCATACTACCCAGAATAAGCTTACGACAAGCCCTAGCCTCTTCAAGTACCTGCAAAGGTCCCCGGGTTGGTCTCGAGAATGGAGCTTTCATGCTCAAGTCAGTATAGCCTGTAAATCTGTATATTTGGGAATAAAATGTCACTTACTTCTTCCGGTGTCATGTCTTTATTTATAGGTCTTTAATCACGCGATTGTGGTCCAATTATCGCGCTCCCCTCTTTGGATTGTGGTCCAGTAAAGAGATGTCATGGGGAGTACTATCTTCAGCAATTTTCGCAGTATTTCGGTAAGTGGCATTGTTGTGTTTCAAGTATTCATGGTTTCGGTGAACTTTCATGATTCAGGTAAGCGATCGCTATGCATGCTCAGTTATAACCAAGTTTGACTCTTTATATATTATACAAAGACTAAAACCTATTTAAGCCCTGCCAAACACACCCTATATACTTCCTTCGTCCCTGCGTAGAATTCCTACTTTCTATTTTCGTTTGTCTCAACCAAATGTTCCTATTTTTTTGGACCATTGAGTCCGTCAAAGCAGCATCAGAACCAATAGAAGATGAAATGTCTTTACTTTGAATGTCAACTTTAAGATCTTCATAACCTCTCCTTGAAACGACCATAACCCTTTCATCCATCACCTCTGGTAGTCTTCAATCAATTCGAAGCGAACGAGGATGTGTTTGAAATCAAGCGAACCAAATTGATATCGACCCAAAATCCAACGGTTTTGAACGATACCTCCAATTGCTCCATTGTTGGTTTACCTTAAAGGAATTTTCCTATTAGGACTTTGGAGTAGTGGGCTGAGAGTTTATGGACTTCAGAGTCGGTATGGAGGACTGCAATTTCTCCAAGATGTTCTGTTTTTGGGAGAATTTATGGGTTGTTGGGTAGGGAGGAAACTGGAGGTGATGATTTTGTTTGGAGAGCTGCAAGAAGGTTTTTGGTCCTCAGAGGGGGGGATTAGTAGCCATGGAGAAGTTCTGGTGTGTTTCCGGCGAGAAAGATCTGTTATCAGTTATCTCAGTTAGAGAGAAGGGAGAGAGATGAGAAGGAATCTGAATGCAAGAAACTATGTGGTCAAGGCTTGAACTTCTTCATAGAAACTTTTAAAGGCTGCCAAAATTTTTTAAAAAATTGAAGATCATAAACATCATATCACAAACATCAGATCACTTTAGAAGAAAAAGGCATCAACATAGAAAAAACCCACAATAATCAACAAAAACATATGAATAATAAATCTCATATTGAAAATAGTAAACCTCGGCATGAAAATAGTAAACCTCATCACAAATAACTTAAGCTCAACTGTAAAAAAAAAATTAAACATCAAACAATGCATTTTCTTCGAATTCATTGTCACAACATTAATAAAAGTACCAAAAATAAATAACTCAGCACCATCAAAAATTTAAACTAAACCTCAATAAATCAGAAACTCTGCAAAACAAAATAACACACTAGGAAAAAATTCAAAACCATTCAAATACATACAAGTAAATAAACCTCATCATACCAAATATGAACCTCATTATAAAATATGTACCTAACACACAAAAAAAATAGAAAGCATATTAGAAAGAAACTGAAATCAATCAATGCAGCAGAAAACTTACACTTTTTGCAGTGCGCTCAATTTACTCATCACGCTCCACACCATCAAGAAACTCTAGATCAATGAAGCGGTGCTTGTTGCTCCCCTAAGATGATGCTCTAGAAGTTGAATAAGGATTCTTTCTGATCGGAATATCACCAACCAACACTCCGTTGTCACTCAATGGAAATTGACGACTACTTCAAAGGAAGCCAGTGAAACCTCCATGTTGATATAAATAACAATGTTTCTTCACAGATTTGATATCCCAATGTTGGTGCAATGGAAGGTCAATCAGATCAACAAATCCAGGAATTAGATAGCGATAAAAGAAAGAAATAAGTGGGATGATCAACATGCATTAACAGAATTGAATTTCTGAGAATAATGAACCAAATAAATATTCCCACGAAACTCTTCCATACAAATTTGCACCAATCAAAACTAGAAATATGATCAACATTTTCTAAGGAGCTCACCATCTGCAAATCTGCAATGCTACGAGCAATAAGAGCTAAAAAAATATGCCAAGGCAAACATCCCGAAAACACGCTAAAACTCAGGCATTTGATCTTCGCTCAACAGATTTGGGATGCCACTATATAAATCCTTCATAGATTTGATCTTAACCTTAATCGCATATTTTTCAATTTACCTAAGCGTAATTGAAATATCATCAGCATCAGCAGCCTTATATAAACCCTTATGACTCACCTTAATAACAGCCTTGTCAAATATAGGAAGTTCGAACATGTCATATATGTCATTCTGATCTAGGGGATATCTCTCACTAAAAACCTCTTGGACTTAAGCATTAGAATTGAAGTGCTTTATCAAAATTTGAACCAAATATTAAGGAGGCATGCCTAACCTTAAACCTCAATAAACCACCAAACCCAATCTGCTCAACAACTTTAATCTGAGATGGTTTAAAATCATCCAAAACCTCAACAAATTTGGAAACCATACAAGTGGTGTTAAATATAAAGATGGGGAAAGAAGTACGAAAAGAGCAGAACCTCAGTCAGTGGAACATAAAACATCAGCAAGGTAGGAAAAAACATCATTATGAACTACCAAAAAAATAAAAAATTATAATAAAAAATAAAAAACCACCAAGTACATATACATCAAAACCTCACTATAGAAAGTATAAACCTCGACATGAAGAAATTTGAAGCTCTCTATGCACAATCTTAACCTCATGTGAAAAGCAGAAAAATCAACAATTTTTTTAAAAAAACAACCAATGGACCTTCTTAAAACTTCATTCATAGAACATGTAAAAACATTTAAAAAACTAAGAACCATAAATAAATATATTCTGAATAAAACATCAGTATCAAAAAAAAATAAATCTCTTAGTTAGAAATATGAACTTCATCACACAAAAAATGGAAATAAATAAATGAATCAGAAAACTGAAAACTCACATATCATCAAGGCCTGCATCAGACATTCCAATTTTTCTTTCTTTTTTCGTATTTTTCTCCATAGTGGTGAGTTCTCAGCTCTTTGCTTCTCACCACCTTTCTTTCCACACAACAACAAACATCACCTTTTGCGACATGCAAAATATGTCGCTTATCACTAATATTGTGTCGCAAATATATTTTTCCGACACTGTTGGCATCACTATTTATTATGTCATGAAAACCTGTGTAGTATTTTCGCTACACAAAATTTTCAATTGTGTCACAAATACAACAACATTTTTTGTGTCACAAAAATAAATTGATGATGAAAATTTTAATAATCTTATGAGATGTTGTATGAAAAAATAGGAGCATAACTTGTATTTTAGAAACAAAGATGAAACTAAAATAAGTTTCTGTTTTAAGGAAATAATTTAGTGGAAATAATATAAATTTTCATCTTGGGCTAGAAAATCTCAATCTTTTAATTTTGCACAAAATAATTCCACCGAACTAGGAATGACAAAGTCTTGAAAAATACTTTCCATAGGTTTATGGAATGTCAAGATTTATTTAGAATAATATAAAGGCAAAATGTATTAGTTGAAATATTAAAAACAATTATACTACCTGCAGTGGTTATAAATTTATGACCCGATTAATGCAATCCAAAAAATTTATCTTAACTTTTTTTATAATTTTCAGTTTAAACCTTTATCTTTACATAATTTATGGAAATACCGTCTTTCAAGAGACAGACTCATTAGGAATTAGGGAAATTATCCCGCCATAGGAATTACACTTATGTAAAGAGAAAGTCTCAGCAAAGATGACATTTCCATAATCTTATGGACAGTACACAATGGTTTTTTATCTTAAATGTTGTAAATTTTTTATAAAATTTAAATATTTTATTTTAAAATTTAAAACAAGTAATAATATGTATTTGAATGTGAAAATATAAA